>BQNB010026142.1:4145-58913 GCA_026074375.1 Tanacetum coccineum
AAGCAAACGCGTACAATACAAAAGGTACATTGTGGATTTATCGACGTCGTCAATGACTTGAAAACACAGGGTGTTATAACGTACAGGACGACTGGTCTGTTAACTTTTAATCAATATAAAATATAACTTTGATATATATTTTATTCAGTTAGTGTACGTTAAAACTAAAAATAATTACTGTTTATTCTAATCTAGCACGACATATTCTTTGAGAAATTGTCGTTACACGCTAGGCGTGAATACCTTATGCAGTTGTGCATCTCCTGTTTAAGTGTTTGATTTTTAGTTGGATCCATGTTCTTTTATAGTGTCTTCAAATTCTTTAATCTAACTTCTTCAATCAAGTTTCCGCCCTCAACTTTCTACAACATATTCTATTTAATATATATAATTACTATTTCCTAAAGTCTTTTATGTGATAGTGTGTATTCATAATATTTAATTTTTAAAAAAAAAAGGTTTTGATGCTAAAGCAACTGTCATTCCTCTTTTTAAATAACAGTTTACATTATAAAAACTGACAAGGAGCTACAAAGTTAGAATAAGAGACTACAACCAGAGATTGGATTCAAATTCCAGTCGATCCAATAAGGATAAAGATGTTTTCCAGAAGGATGAAGATATTTACTTATATGACAAGTTCAGAGTGTGATAAAGATTTTATGTCGCTATCCAGATCGAGTATCTTCCTAAAGAGGTTTTAATTTGAAACGAAAGAGATTTCTAAAATTTCATATGAGTAATAATGATGTTTGATGTACCATGTCGAATCATCTCTTGTTTAAGGAAGGAAAATTAGAGCTATAGCATCATTTAATATATCCAAAAACTTTTGAAACATGAGAATTTAACATTTAAATCTGTAATATTGGATTTTGGATTATCTTTTTTTAGTGATTTGTACTTTTGTAGATTATATTGTATTGGTCAATTCACTACTAAATAATTAGGTTTAGAGAAACCCTTATCAAGACCCTTTATAAGAAGAGTTTTGTTACATCAATGTACTGCTTACAAAAGAAAATTCACAAAATAACTTGTCTATATTTTGATTCTGGATTTTGATATAATTTCTTTCTTCTCTTTGAATAACCCACTCTCACATAGCCAACTTAATTTTGTGGATGTTCTTTTTTATACATTATGTAGATGTAGCAAAACTCTTATAAGAAACAACCGTCTCAAAAATTGTTATAAAGTAGATGAACAATAACTCTTAAAGCGCCCCCACCTTACCACAAGCCAAAGAAAAAGATTGCTTTCCCCCCACCCCACACGCCCCACCCGAGGTATAACAATAACGAAAATATCACATAGGGAAATAACTATTAAGATTAAATGAACCACCCTGCACACCTGCCGCAAAATGAGTAATTCGAAACCCCTACACATCCCGCCTTATCTCAACAACCCACCCAAACGAATATATTCCTGCACTCCCGATAACTCCCTCGCATTCCACATGTAACGGCTGCCTTTTCTATTAACCTAAACCTTCCAACTCCCCAACCTACCTCTATTTTGCCAAAAAAACCCCGACAATGTCTAAATAAAACCGACCTCCAACCCAGGCAAAACCCCCGAGAACTCCCCAGCCACAATCCCCAAACAACACCAAACACGACCCCCTCCTCCCTCGCCAATCGCCCCCCTTGTTCCCCCCACGTAAAGATGTTTTGACTGAACATCTCCCCCCCACTCCCCCAGACTACAAATCAAATCAAGAGCCCTCACAAACACTACCCTCCCTAATTTCAGTACCACCAGAATCCCCCACCCACATACCAAAAAAATACCAACCATCACAAATAAACCTATCAAACTAGCTAAATATAAATATTCGAAAATAAAATAACCCCTCAATACACGAATTATTCTACCCCCAACCAACTTAAACAACCCAAAGCAACAAAAAACCCCAATAATTCTAGAAACACAAACTAACTATCCTAAAACATCAATAACCACCAAACAACTAATTCAATTACCACAACACAATCGCCAATCTTCACTACCTCTCCGAACGTCAACAAACAAATCCTACGGACGCCCAACTCATTTGCTTAATTAACTTCCAAGCGCCAAGCATCCCACCACCATGTCTTAAATAAAAATATCAATCAAACAAAAAAATCAACACGCTCAATAAACTGATAGCCATTATTCCGCTTAAAAGCCCAACCCTCTCAAATTTCACCACATCGACCATACCACCCAACCCCTTACACCACCCCCCTGCCTAAATCCACAACCTTTCACCCCTGAATATCAATCTTGTTAAATCTCCCACCTCCCCCCACATTATATATTAAATACTAAAAAAATCCAAACCAACCGCCTTCAGAACGACAATTAAATAACTAAAACATCCCAATAAATAAATCTTACCACTACTAATCTGATACAAGATCCAGACCCCACTAGACTCCACCTCCCCCAAACCTCCACTATACACAACCCGCCCAATGTCCCTTCCCTATTAAGCCAACAAACACTTAACTCGGATTGCTCGAACTCTTAATCTCAAAACTCAATGCTTCTCCAGATCTTAACCATATCGCCCCCCCCAACTCCACCACCGACCCTCACAAACAGGAAACCTCCACTCCCCTGAACAAAGACCGCAAACGTGAAATTTTATAGTTTGATAAGTATAGTCTGACAAACCTAAAACAAACAAATCCAAGTGAGAAAACATATCAAACCGGCAGGAAAATAAATAGAACAGGCCCTTCATTCTAAACCACCAAACCAACAATAAAAATGTTCAATCATAATCTTCGTACCAATCCGACTTCCGTCGCAAGGCGTTCGAAAGTTTTTTCTGGTTCACAAGCCGGTTCTAAACTCTTCGATATTATCCAAGATTTTTCTAAAATCGCCCGACCGATGACCCATCTTCTTGAAAAAGAAACTCCGTTTATTTTCTCGAAAAGATAAAGTATTGAAAGGCTTCATTAAATAATAAAAAGAAGTTAACCGAGAGATCAGCCCCGTAGATTTAAGTTACCAACCCGATGGGACCTCCATTTATTGAAATTAAGTGCGACGCTAGAAATTATAACACGGTAGGTGCAGTCTTGGGCAAAACATAAGTGCACACCAAACATTTTCAGCTATACACTATAGAGCAAGTACAGACCATATGACGGATGCTCAAGCACATTACACTCTACACGAAAAAGCATATTATAGCCGTGTGTGTATCAGCTTTTGAGACATATTTTACGACCATTACGTTAGTCATTATCAAAGACCTATACTGTAGTACGAGACCACTCGGCTCAAAAGTATCTTCTTGCTAAGAAAGATGCTAAGCCGAGATTGCTCCGGTGGATTCTCCTTACCCCAAAAAGTTTAATGTCATTATTCACTAGTGATAAAGCTCGAAGGATCGGAGAATCTCGACCGGCGAACCACTTATCAAGATTAAGAATCCCCCAACAAGGTGGATCTTGAGAAAAAGGAAATTACCGGAAACATTTCCTCTCGAGACCCTCGGAATGAGAGATCTTTTCATGGCGATTCTAGTACCCCATGGTTTGCCGACATTGCAAATTACCATGCAGGGAATTTTATAGTGAAAATGGATGCTTCCCAACAAAAAAACAAAATGCGTAACAATGTTAAGCATTATTTTTGGGACGACTCCTACTTGTTTAGGATTTGTGTGGATCAAATGATTATACGATGTGTTCACGGCCAAGAAGTCGTTGATATCCTCACGGCTTGCCATAATGGACCCACCGGGGGACATCATGGTGCCAACTAACACCGCTAAACAAAGTATTTGAGATTTTTGTTTCTATTGCGCCCGAGCGATTATCCGCGCGATGCCCACGACATGGTAAGATCAAGGAGAATTCATGTCAAAGTGCAAGGCAAAATCTAACAAAAGTGATGAAATGCCGTCAAAATGCAATTCTCAAGTATGCGAGATCTTTTGACGTATTGTGTCACACCCCACGCCAAGGCGAAACGCGAGCGTAAACAAGAATGGATATCTCACAACACATGGTGTCCTATCTATAGAGAATACTAAAATGAAAACTTAAGTAAAGCGCCGAAGACACAAAGTTTCATAACAAAACCCAAACCTAATGGTGTCTTTTCTAATGAGAAAATGTCTCGTCAATAAATGACCATGCAAATACAGTAATCCAAATAATTCATGCAAACGACACTTTATTCAACGACAAAGATCATAAATAAACTCCACACTCTCTCATCCTAACGTCATCTCTAGCTCTACTGACGCCTCTTATCTTAGCACCATTAAGCTCATCCTGAAAAATGATGCTTAAAACGTCAACATAAAGTTGGAAGCGCATAATCAAGGTTACGACATAACAACAATACCAAAATAAACTTTCAAATTAGCTCTGCAATTACCAAACATTTCATGACAACGAACAATTAACAAACTAACGGAACGGATGGAACGTGCCCTACGATCCACATCAATATCAACTACATATGTGCGCTACATGGCCACAAGATTAGCTCACGCAGTCTTAGCACCGTCACTACCTCATTTCGCATATTTGGTCTTCCACAATACCATATCTCACATATATCTCTTATCGCAACACAAACGGGACAGCGAAGACGTGCCGCAAACGCTTCCAATTACACTAAACTACAACAACGCTTTAACAAACATTTTAACACGACAACAAGGACAAGCATCATTCTCACCCCAAAAAAAACAATGAGAAAAAAGGGCTATGAAACTCACCTTGCTTAGCTTTCCAAAAGACATCGAACAATAAGCTTCACAAACAAGCTAGCACAAATCTAACCATCCACTACTCTAACTCATGTTAAACGCTAAACTAAGACATCTCAAGCTTAATGCACTGTATCAATCATAGGATGATTTTCCTAAGGTGTTTTATTAACCCCACGGGTCACCCGACACCATAACCCAACTTCTAACCACTTCATTAATAAGTTCACTAGTCTAGTTCACAATTGTTAAAAACTAAAATCCTGCAAAATTTTAACGTGTACTTAAGGTACTCAAAACCCTACTTACTGACCTCCATAATTCATAATAACCAAAGAAATCCTATTATTTCATCGATGACATATTAACTACCGTCATGATTTCAAGAGCCATTTTTACATGCACACGTACTCTAAGGAAAACAACAAAACTTCAAAACAGTCTACAATTCGCTCTGGATTACACTCACTAAAAGTTTGGACTTAAAAATCTTACTTAGACTCCAAATCAGAAGCTCTCCTTTGGGGGATTTCTAATAGACACATATAACTAAACTCCTGTAGAAAGGGCAAGCCTAATTCAAAATATTTAACGGACGAATTGAAGTTTAAACCATTTACACCCATAACGCTTCTAATTCAAAACCCTAAATCAATTATAACATGATCATCTATACCATTAATTACATATTTAATGTAAACCAAAATTATCCACCATATTGATTAATACATTATTAATAATAGATTAATAACTAACAAGGCAATCACAATAAAATCTACTTAGAGCTTGATTCTTTCAAAACAAAAAACCCCTAATTTTTTCTCCCTCTTTCTCTCATGCGTCTCGACCGGTTTTTATACAAGGGGAGGCGTTTTGCGATTTTCATTTTGTAATTATACCCCCCCAATTAATGAATGATAAAGACTAATTAGAGTTTGTTTCCTTTTAAAACTCATTTTTTCCTTCTAAAATCATTTTTTTACTAAACACATGTATAATTTTTTATTTATTATTAAATTTATTTATTAACAATTTAATTATTTATCGTTACCATTAAGTTTTATAAAAACCTAAGCTAATTTGACCATAACCTTATTTTGCGTAAACCAATTTAGCTATGACCGTTAAAAATTATTAACTTTTCATTTTTATTAAACCCTAAAATTCAAAAATAAGAAATCTCATTTCTCCTAACATCCCTAACTACTTAAACCTAATACTTATCTTAAATCACAAACTCAAAAATTACATTACTATAATTACATACATAATTAACGCACTAAACGCTTTAAACAAATCAGCGCGAGACACATCCTTGTCACCAAAGGTGAACAAAATGAATTCCACAAAATCCAACACAAACCAATCCCAATGAGACGATCAAGCTCAAAAGAGAATTGATTATATGACCAATCACACGAGCTCCCAGCATAAACACATGATAAACCACGTATAAACACATATAAAACATAACTCCATACTATTGGCAGACAGATACATAAGTCAACACTAATAGTTTGACTAACCTGCTCAAGTCATGGTTGTAACAGTATCCCCACCTTGAGAAAATCTCGTCCCGAGATTTAACTACTCGAAGGCAGTTAGCGCTATCAGACAAACAACTGAGTGACACTTTAGACCTCATTGATTCCTTTCGTTTCCCATGTAACCCTCAGGACAACGCTTCCGAATCCCAACGAACTTTCACTGATGCCATCATACTACGCTTTTACTCATGACCTCTCGGTCCACAAACATCAACGTTCCTTGACAACACAAAAATTCTTGTCAACCTAATCTCACGACCAACTTCCACAATCCGAACTCAACCTGCTCAAGAATTTTGCTTTAACCCCCCCCCCCCCCCCACAAGGGTACAATTATCAACGAAACGACAACACCGACAACCCAAAACCCAAAACAAAAGAAGTCATCCCACTACATGAACCTCGCTCGTACATCAGAGAAAACTCATACAAAACCCATCCTAAGTTTGTTGGTAACAACGTGTTTTATATCTAACTCGTAACTCATCAACAAGAAACTGTCTTGAAATTAAGATATAAGATGTTACAAAGCTCACGTATCTAAAGAATCCACGCAAATGTCAGGATACTTTAAACTTTCAGCAAACTCCCCAATTCCAAATTTCCGATACTCAGGTACTCATAAGACAAAATCGTAACGAACTAAAGGCCCAATCCATCCTAAGGATCTCACATGGTCCTACACAACGATGCAGGTTCTCTAACTTGTCTTTCTTTCCAAACGTACTACACCTCTCCAAGGTGAGACCTTCAACCACCCATAACCTACCAGCATTAATTCAAAAGTTTCCCACTACTACCAAGCTAACTCTTCGACAATTTGCGGCATGCCTCAAGCCTTTCTTATGTAGTAACCACTACCCTTTGTTTGGTTGTTTGTTGTAAACCAAATGTCGCATCCATTCAACTCACTCTCTCCAGTTAACGGCCCCTTACCTATAATGTAATCACCACATCACACTTCTCATTCAACCTTTACTGTCTCACATCAAGCACATGCCATAACAACCTCGCTGCATCACGTCCACAACCTTTACAGCGGAACACAACCCTTCACTCACGAAAACGTGAGTATATCCAAATTACTATCTACACAATCTTACCCAACACTTAGCCTCCTACACAAGCATTAAGAGCTAGGACATGTAATGGGACAGCTTGCACCTTCTATCAGTCCATTGACTACAAACCATAATCGCATCGTATCCACTACTACACACTTGGATCATATCTATTATGACACAACCAATAATACCATTCACAGTATTCACTCCTTTTCCCACTTCTACTATCGATCAACCATCAGTTGTAACTCGCAATACTATCCGTGACAAACCCTGTGCTACATTCGCAACATCACGACTTCCAAACACTCAAACGCGCACTCTACACATGCTATGACACTACCTTACAACAGCTACATATCCTTAACTCATATATCATCATCATCCACGCATATCAGTTAATACCCACAACTGCCCACACGCAGAGCATCGTACCTCGCTTCCAGGACTGTATTCTAAATTAGCTTTGTCGTATATACTATATCCCAGTCGTCAAGAACCAACGGAACGTACATCTCTCATTCTAATTGAGACAAGGTCCGAACCTTGCTCCTTACACACCAATAGCAAACCACTCGTCGATCTCATCTCTTTTCACACTTCGACGTGGGCCAAAACCACGTGCAACATCTATGTTGACATATCGTTCTTTGCTTTGGACATCTTATCTATGCCACCAACATACCCTTTCTCAAACCTAGATCAGAATCGTCCCGTACATCTATACGAACATCATTCTTGGACAGATAATATTTGTAAACTCACGACGGAATTAATAAAGAAGACAATAGGGTATGTATCAAACAAGTGTATTTCCATCATACCTTTTACTCTATTACCTCCAACTACAATAATTAGGGGTTAACAAACAATTCTTCACTCCTTCTTCCTACCTCACGGTTACAAACATCAGCATTTGCCCTCCAGATGGTACATGGCCTCAGAAATCTAACTCACTAAATAAAACTCCATCATCATCATTAGCCTATCACTCAATCCATTTTCGATGAAAGTGTGTTGGAGACAATCATGATCCGTATAGATTACTCTCCTATGTCTCGTTTCACTAACAGACTCTAGACAATTTACAAAGGTGCAAAACCTACCACGTTTAGTCATGCTATTTGAATTGTTTATATTATACCGACTACATAATATACAGGTGTTTCAGAATTCAGATTTTTTGTTCAGACCGCTTATACTACATTCAATATGATTTTGGATTTCTAAGAGAACATGTTATATTATGAGTTGAGAATGCATTTATCTTATTCTTAGTGTCGTATGTGATATCATGAAAGTGATAAGAACATGTTTCTTTGCTACAATTGATTTTTTTGGGTAAAGGGTTTTCCCGGTAAATTTTATTACTCCAAAAAACATTTAAGTACAAAGGATGAGGGTGAGTCCCACATCTCCGCCCGTTACTTAGGCAAAACTACTTCCTTATAGAAAGGTACACAAAGTGACTAGACTACTCAAGAAATAATAAACTATTTCTTCTGACGACCTCAAACTCTTATATCCAAACTATCACATATGTCTTGAAGCTTGTCAGGAAGATCATGACCTTCATACATATCATCATCATATGGGTCTTCATTGTTGAGAATTGATTTACCCATCTAGGATTAGTTTTACAGATAATATTAAATGCACGACGGAATAATAAGAAAGCAATATTATCAAACAAGGTTTTTCATTCATACCTTTTCTCTATTACCCCAACTACTATAATTTGGGGTTACTAACTATTACATAGACATCTATAATATGTCTATTTCTAATTAACTACTAATTATGGTGTACACACACACCTTTACTATTCGACTCTCATCAGTCGACTCTGCTATGGATGATTATTTAAACTAACATGCCTAGACCTCCTTTTATAGCACAAGGAGTCTAAGGCTTACATGGAAACTAATAAAGATAATTAATAAGTAAACCATTCTAATACTTATCTTTATCTTTGACCATATCTTTAGAATCTTCCAAATCTTATCTTTTGAAGACTTCATTAATTACGACTTTGGTCCTTCTTGTTTCCATCTTGTTTCATTCTTATATTTATTTTGTCTCATCAAATCAATAATCCCAACAATCTTCCCCTATTTGATGATGACAAAATAAACAAAGTCACGTACGAACTTCCCCTTAATTAGAGAAGTTGAGATGTAATCATCTCCTTGAATGAAACAAAATCTTCAATGCTTCCCTTTGATTTAAGATAAGAATTAGAATCCTTGACTATGTCACCACACATAATAAGCTGCAACTTATATCTCTGTAGTCTTCTTCCCCTTTTTGTAAACATCCAATAGGGGTCTTCTTGTAGATATGCAACTTGTAAACACTTCTAATCAAGTGGTGCATGTAGATAGTTAAACATTTAATCAATAAGCTTCCCAGAGAGAGCTATCTATATAGCAGAGCAATCAATTGTTTCCCCTGAAACCAATATGTTTAACTCTCGCTCTTGAATCTCAAACATCCAAGTAGGCTCTATGTAGTGATTGCTGATGAAGAAAACTGAGTATAACGAATTTGATGAAGAAGTAGAATCTCCCAAACTTGTGTCTTATGTCTTGCACTATCCATGTGACGTCGAACTTATAAATAAATCTGTGAAATATAAGTACACGCTTTCTCATTGACAATAATCCTCTTTTCGCTAATGAGATCAAATACTAAGTGATAGCAATGTGAGCTTTTAGCTCCATAAGTAAAATCACACCACTTGCAAGACTTGTCAAGTCCTCGCCGCGCTCTCACACTCCATTTACTCGCCGAACTAGTTATTTCAAACATTGTAATCCATTTGAGATATGATAAGAACAGCATCCAAAAAACTCAACTTATCTCATCAAATAATGCAATATTCAATTATCTTGTAATCACATCTTCAAATAATCTCAAAAAATACGAGCATAAATCAATAATTAATTAACTGTTAGTTAGAAAGTGTTCTTGTGATATAGAGATCCAAACGACGCGCTGATGTCTCAATATAGACTACGCGCTAGCATAGAGAGAGATCTCTATATAGATATAGTTATATATACGCGTATAGAGAGTAGAGTAGATGTGTAGAGCAGTATTAACATCAAAGGAGCTATACTAACTTCTGGGGGCCTCAGTATAATGTATGTTCAACGAACCACAACTGTACTATAACCTTCGAACATTCTAGGCAACAAAAACATAAACGTGGTAGTACTTTGTTCGTCACTTTATTTATGTATAGACACTGTGCAGCTTTCTAGAACTTCAGCTTTTCTTTCTGTTGTTGTTACAGATAGTTCTTGCTCCTTTGTATTCTCTTAGCCAACAAAAGATATAAATAAAGTTGTCTCTCTCGCACTTCGCCTTTTCATCTGTAACCCCCCTCCCCCGCATTGCCCACCCCCCCCCCCTCCCTCACATCCCGTAGTAATCTCGCTAAGGACTTAGACATTCTTCTTGTCCTAGAGTGGTTCTTTTGGTTTTTTGAGTAGTTGTGTGTGTCTTCTGAAGTCATTGGTGCTTTTCTTCCTGTTTGACTTTTAACTAGAGAAGGAACAATCACATTCACAGTCTGAATTACACTAGGAGTACTAACTGGTGTATTACCAGTATTAACTCCTGTGTGGACTTACCCTTCCTTCCAACTGATCCCCCACACAGAGAATACCAGTTCTAGAAAAGCTGAATGAATTAATCTCTTCACTCGCCACCAATTCCAATCTGCACTCTCTTCTCACACTTCTCTAGTGAATCCCGCGTCGCACTCTCACACCTCCTCGCGCGCACTGTGTAACATTCGCGCTCGCTCTCGCAACCTTTGATATGACATTCGCAAACACGTACAATAATAAAAATAAATAGCACATTTATTGACGTCGTCAAAGACTTGAAAACACAGGGTGTTATACTAATCCTAGATGGGCAAATTGATTCTCAACATGTGGTATCAGAGCAGGTTGCTCTTGATATCTAGGGTTCTCAAGGTTTTATTTGTGTTTTTCTGCTCATAATCAAATTCTGTGTAAATTAGGGGTTTTACACCTAATTCAGTAAAAGCAAGAAAAAGATGAAGATAGGATTTCAAGATTATGTTGCTGCATTATAAGATACTGTTATGGTATGCTCGTCATTCGACTGACTCATTCTACATTCGAGTATAACAGGTTTATTGGCAACATATTAAGTACCATGTTCATTAAAAGCTTAAAGGAAAATTAGGGTTTTTAATTTTTAAAAGATTATAATACACTGTTTTATCTTTAATCATTGTTTTATCAACCTATGATATCAACAAAAGATTATAGAATTTTGTTGTTATCACAGCAGATCGCATTCACTGGTTTTTAAAGTTCTTTAGGGTTTTATTTGTGAACTCTAGAGTATAAGGATCACTGGTTATCAAAAAGATCAGTTTGATCCAGGTTCTTGTGAACACCATCTCGTTAGAACAGCAGCAGATTAGATTTGCATATTTGGTTTATTTATGGGATTTGCTATGGTGCGACTTTGTGGGGTGATTTATGATAGTAGCGTTAGTGCTACTATGTATAAAGAAGTTAAAGCTACCAGGTTTGTTTCATGTTTGAATGTTAATGCTGCTCGCTATTCATTTATGCTACTAAGGAAATCAGTAGTTGTTATTTTGGACTGTTGATATAGAAGGTGATTTGGTATAAGGCTACAAGGAAAGTGATTTGTTGATAAGAAAAGTATATTTGTTTCCTTGGGCGTGTGGGTTTATAGAAATTGAAATTATAACAGCAGTTTTGAATTTAAGATTTAGTGGGCAATAGTTATGGAAAGCAGATTCTTTTTTTCAAAAGGGTAGATTTGGAGGTATTAAACTAATTTTGATTACCACTGCCTATAATATTTTAATACTGCTGGTGTTAATTTAAAACTTCCAATAAAGATTTATGCTCCCAGTTAGTTCGAGTTTATTGGATGCTTGTAATTGGGTGGTTTGTGATTAAGGAATGAGATATGTTGTCAAATAAAGGCTGAGTGAATCATGGGGAAGTTATGGAAGCAGTTAAATGATACGACGCAATTAGGGGAATGAAATCTTTTTGATATAAAATTCCTAAAGTTTAGGGATTATCTTTACTCCTATGTTGACTTTATATGTATAGCGTTGGACGTGTTTTTTATGCTGACTTAAATGTTCAAAGATTGATAATATTGTTTGGGCTACGAAGTATTGTGGTTAAGAAGCAGATTTGGATATGATTTGTGTGGATCATGGTATTGAATATGGATACGTGGATTATGGCACTTAGTTGCAGATTTTTAGGGATTGTGTTTGATCCTAGTATAACTTCCATATATATACTAATAAATGTGAAGTTAATATTGCTATCAACTTCGAGTTAGTACTGTCCATGTAAAACTTAGTACTGCTCACAAGTTATTAGTACTGCTCACCCAAAGTTGATACTGCCAGGTTTGTGAGTTAATGCTGCTAGCTTTGTCCGATGTTGGACAACAGACGCGTTTGGATCTCGGATAGAACTGTTTCTAACAACAGTTTTTTATTATTGATTTATGGCTCATATTTTTGGAGATTATTTGAAGATGTGATTACGAACATAATTGAATATTGCTTATTTGATGTTGTAGTTGGGTCTCACAGATGCGTGTTCTTATCATATCTTAAAGTCGTGTTTATAGCAGGACATTGACTTTAAAGATAACTTGTTCGTGCTTACAATGGTGTGACGAAGACTTGTCAAAATCTAGCAAAGGTGTGTGATTTTTCTTATGGTGCTCAATGCTCACATTTGCTATCACTTAGTATGTGTCTCATAGAAGATGAGGATTTTATCAAGAGGTTGCTATCTACTTATATTTCATAGATTTATTTATAAGTTCGACGTCACGTGGATAGTGCAAGACATAAGACACAAGTTTGGGAGATTCTACTTCTTCATCAAATTTGTTATACTCAGTTTTCTTCATCAGTGATCACTACATAGAGCCTACAGAGTTCGAGATTCAAGAGATGGTAAACATATTGGTTTCAAGGGAAGCTTATTGATTAAATGTTTAACCATCTACATGCACCACTTGAGGGGAAGTGTTTCGTTACTACTGCTAGTCATTTATTACTACTGCTAGTTTATATTTCTACTGCTCAAAGTCATTTTTCGTATTATGCTTCATGGCGGGTATTTTGAGTATTGGAAGGCTGGATTAGTAGTTGTGGTATATGGTTTGTAGCTGTTATGATCCAAGTTGCATATCTACAGAAGACCCCTATTAGATGATTACAAAAAGGGGAAGAAGATTACAGGTTTATTGATTTGCAGCTTATTATGTGTGGTGGCATGTTCAAGAATCGTGTTTATTTTTTTCGTTTTTTTTTTTTAGGCTTTTTGTTTAGGAGTTTTTTTCTTATTGATCTTTAAAGATACTTCTTTTTTTTTTGTTTTTTTTATACTCTGTGCTTTTTTTTATTTTTTTTTCTGAATTTTTTTTTTTGGTGTGACGTATAGATCTTGTGCGCCAAATCTAGCAATTTTTTAGGTGTGTGTATTTTTTTTGCTTGGTCGTCTCAATGTCTCACATTTGCTATCACTTAGTATGTGTTGTTCATAGAGATGAGGATTTTAATCATGAGTTGCTGTATCTACTTATATTTCATAGAGTTTTATTTATAATGTTCGAGTCACTCGCATGGATAGTGCAAGAATAGATGACACAGATTGGTTTGGGTAGATTCTATTTTATCATAATTGTTTTTTATACTCAGTGTGGTCATCGAGTGATCTCTACATAGGCTACAGAGTTTGAGATTGCGCGAAGGAGATAGTTAACATATGGGTTCAATGGGGTATGTATTTTTTGTTTTTTTTTTTTTTTTTTTTGATTTTAAAATTTTTTGTTTTACTATCTTACTTTTTATTCTTTTGACTGTTTTTATTTTATTTTTTTTTTTTTTATTTTTCCCTAGATTTTTTTTATTCTTTGATTTTATGTATTATTTTATGTGTTTACCAGTTGATTCTACAAGAAGACCCTATTGATGTTTACAAGAATAAGGGAAGTGAAGACTGACAGTGATATACAGTTGCAGCTTATTTATGTGTGGTGACATGTAGTCGAGTATGTTCTAATTCTTATCTTTTATCAAAGGGGAAGCATTAAAGATTTTGTTTCATTCAAGGAGACGATTACATCTTAACTTCTCTATTTAAGGGGATGTTCGTAGTGTGTGTGTGTGTTTGTTTTTGTCATTATGTCTTAATAATTAGGTGTGTAAGTTGATTGTTGGGATTATTGTTTGATGATTGACCAAATAAATATAAGTAATGAAACAAGATGGAAACAAGAAGGGAGCGCAATAGTTTCGTTATATTATATGATGATTTCTTCAGAAAGATAGAATGATTTTGTGAAGTTCATTCATAGATATTGTTTTTTTTGGTTCTTTCTTAATTTTTTTTTCTAGTTTATTAAAGAGTAAGTTTTATTGAGTGATGGTTTTTTTTATTATCTTTATTAATTATTCTTTATGTAGTTTTTTGACGAATATCATTGAGTATGAGTGGAAACCCCCTAAGTGTGCATGTTGTAAGGTGTTTGGTCATATCCGGGAGGAATGTCCCAAGAATCCAGTCTTGGGTATGGCAAAGAACTTGAAGAAACCGAGCCAGGCCCCTAGAGGTGTTTCGGTTGGGCCGAAGGTGGGTTTCAAACCAGCTAAAGAGTATAGACCTGTTGCTAAAAAGCCTACTGCTAACACTAGTAGCATTAAGAAGAAAGGTGTGGAGCCTACCAAAGAGGTTAGTAATTCGAACCCGTTTGATGTGCTTAATTCGGTCGTTAATGATAAGGAGTTGGGTACTAATGGAGGGCTTCAAATTTGGCTAGTAATGGGGCCACTTCTAGTGGATCCTCGTTCTAGAATGTTGAAACTAGTAATATTAGCACTACTCCTATTGTGGAGAAAATTAGGAAGTTGGAACAACTAGTAATCGATGGGAAAGGTACTCTTGTTGATGATGATGGTAAACCTATGAAAAGGGTTGATTATTCGGGTGATCATGATAGTGATGATGAGGTTTGTTCACTAGATAATGATATGGCTCATTTTATGGCTACAGAAATGGTTGGTTTTGGCACTCAAAGTTTGTTGAAAAAATGTAAGGATTCTTATGTAAATGGTGACTATGATGAAGACCCATATGATGATGATATGTATGAAGGTCATGATCTTCCTGACAAGCTTCAAGACATATGTGATAGTTTGGATATAAGAGTTTGAGGTCGTCAGAAGAAATAGTTTATTATTTCTTGAGTAGTCTAGTCACTTTGTGTACCTTTCTATAAGGAAGTAGTTTTGCCTAAGTAACGGGCGGAGATGTGGGACTCACCCTCATCCTTTGTACTTAAATGTTTTTTGGAGTAATAAAATTTACCGGGAAAACCCTTTACCCAAAAAAATCAATTGTAGCAAAGAAACATGTTCTTATCACTTTCATGATATCAATAAAATTTACCGGGAAAACCCTTTACCCAAAAAAATCAATTGTAGCAAAGAAACATGTTCTTATCACTTTCATGATATCACATACGACACTAAGAATAAGATAAATGCATTCTCAACTCATAATATAACATGTTCTCTTAGAAATCCAAAATCATATTGAATGTAGTATAAGCGGTCTGAACAAAAAATCTGAATTCTGAAACACCTGTATATTATGTAGTCGGTATAATATAAACAATTCAAATAACCGTTTGCGGACAATAACTTTTCTTGCTGAAAATAAATGTTTAGTTTGTCGATTTTTTCTCATCTAACTCAATTCTCTCAATCGAAACTGCAACCTCTATCTTCGATTATAATATGACTTCTGTCGTGTGGAGATAATATGTGTTAGTAAGTGTCAGTCAATATCAAGATGTACTAAAAAATTTCATAAGAACAACAAGACTAAAGCTTTAATTAAGTCAAAAACTACAAACACAACCAGATTGTTTCTTAGTCTCAAACCCGAATAATATGTTATCCGTATAGTCAGTCTTGTGTATTATACTTGATTTAGGATTAAGAGTATCCCAAAGTTCTTTAAGTTCAAACCATTCACCATCTTAACCAATCTCTATAAGCGAAAAAGAAATCAATACAAACAAAGTTGAGTATTTCATCATTGCGCAAGCATAAACCGCATGAATGTGCTTCATAACTAACTCTAATTCGCTTACCTAACCTCAATTTCATATGAGACAAGCACTAATAAGAAAGCTAACTCTAACCTATATAACTCCAAATTTAAAAAATAAATTAACTAATGTTACGCAAGAATTTGAAAACAAACAAATTAATCTTCAAACAAATATATAATTACAAAAAATTACAGATTTATTTGTCAAGTATTACGCACTTTTGATATAAATATGTCAATAAAGAAGAGTGTTGGTAGTGTTGTTATAACGACCACCACAAGAGGTGTGCCCGTGTGGGAGTTGGTGCGTGTTAGAGAAAGGAGATGAAAGTGTAGTTAGGGTTAGTTTGAAATCCAGTGAAAGTATTTGAAACAAATAAGAGGGAAAAAGTCCCGTTAGGAATTTTCTATTGCTAAAGACACGCCTGCTCCTAAATAGGCCGGGTTTTAAACTTTAGATCCGTATATATATGGTTTAAGAGAGACGTGTTTTTAGTTTAAAAAAAGGTCCTGATTTCTTGTTTACATAAAAAACCATGTATTTTCTTTAATAACGGTGTCGATAGTGTTGGGTGGGTCAAAAACAATTTTTGAGACGGTTGTTTCTTATAAGAGTTTTGCTACATCTACATAATGTATAAAAAAGAACATCCACAAAATTGAGTTGGCTATGTGAGAGTGGGTTATTCAAAGAGAAGAAAGAAATTATATCAAAATCCACAATCAAAATATAGACAAGTTATTTTGTGAATTTTCTTTTGTAAGCAGTACGTTGATGTAACAAAACTCTTTTTATAAAGGGTCTTGATGAGGGTGTCTCTAAACCTAATTGTTTAGTAGTGAATTGACCAATACAATATAATCTACAAAAGTACAAATCACTAGAAAAAAGCTAATCCAAAATCCAATATTATACAATATAATAATTAAACAGCAAGATTGCCTCCCCGGGGCACCTTTAATGCATTTAATATCAGATCTGGCCTGACCCGGCTTATTCTGGCGGGTTCCAGTCGGTTCGGTTAATTCTACCGACCTATTTTTTTTAATATTAAAACACTGCTCGAGGTGATACGTGTTATTCGATTGTGTATCCAACTCATGATTCATGGCACTAATCTCTAATCCAACACATAAACCGCACTGATCTGTCTTCCCTATCTCCTCAAACCTTTCACCACAAAAAAACACACACGCAAAAACCAAACGGTGCCCTTCAATCGACCATCTGACTAGATTTAGTTTTTTTAGGGTTTTTAAAACACACCACAGTTCTTTAAGGTATGTCGTTTTTTTTGTTTATAAATTCATTTAATGTGAAATTTGAGGGTCAAGCTTACTAAGAACTGAAATTCATTGATTGATAATTTTGTTTAGGTGTTTTATAAAAAGTGCTTATCGAATTATAGGAGGGTGAAAGAAGAATTTTTGGAATATACTTAGTCTAAACTGCTTTTCCTCAATGTTGCTTTGATTATTTTAGATGTTTGTAGTGTGTGTATGATGTGTTAAAATCAAATAGGATTTTGTTTTAATTTTAATGATTTGTGCAATATACGGGGTATTATGGTATTTCGAATTCTATGGAAGCGATTATTTGATTTATAGTGGGATGGATGCGTTTAGCTTAATTATTCAGCTTTATAAGCTTATAAGGATAGCTTACTCCTTTGGACCTAATGCCAAAGGAAGTGAGATAAATAGATTTGAATTGTAAGTTTTATGTGTTTCAAGTAAGTTTGTAAACTCATTGTGTATCGTCTTAATGGAAACCCCATAATCACATAGACGAAAATATTTGGATGTTTTGCGGATTCAATTCATAATCAATGTAATTATGCTTCAACCTAATCATTGACTATATATCTTGCAGGTTGAAGAATATCGAGGTCAAATGATGAGAATATTGACCCTGTGGGATCAAGTTGTAATGAAGATGAAGGTGAATAGGATTTTTCATTCTTCTTTTGATATATTGTATTTATTTTAATGTACTCATCAATGTTGTAACTAATTAATTGTTTAGATATGAATGCAAAATCTTGGTAAAGAATCCATATGTTATCTTTGTTGCTTCAACCTTTAATTTATATGTGTGTTTGTGTAGTTAGCTGACATACAAGGATTGCTGAAAGGAGTCAAGAAAAAAACAAAGATGCTAAACCTTTTGTTGCTTTGCTATTTTGTTGTTGCTTCTTTCTTGAATTCTGCCTTTCTCTTTCCACTAAAAGTCGAAGGATGGTAAGATTCGATCGGATAAAAACATTTATAACAAATTTTGTACCATTGTAATAGTTTGTAATTAGTTTAAGGGTGTTTGGTTAAGTTGGAATTTAAGCTTATCTGTGTGATTGATGAGTTGGATTAACATTGCAATATCCATCGACTGATGATCAAAGTTTCAGAAAACTAGACCTGATCATTGTTGAAATATAGTTGTTACGTGTTTCCGCATATCCTATTATTTTGTGACAGTAATTGTTCCTAAAGCATAATGCCTGTAAAACAGGTTGATTAAATAATAATGACAGGGGAGACACATAAATGTTGTATTCCACGTCCAAATTACTCAAGTCTACCCTCCACTCACCTTTTGTATTCCACACCCAAATTGCAGCTCGGTGCAAGATGTTGCTGATTCGTGTAGAAGTGGAGTTGCAACAAATGTTATTTTCGGCCTTACTTTGGGATGCAAATCGGTCATTATTTGTATTTTTGTAATAGCACCGATACTATAGAAGGAAGGATGAAGGATACAGAGTCATCTACCTTCCATGTGGTTAGTGTCATCTCCTTTCGACGTGATATCTTTTTGTACTTTATTATAGTTTTTAAATTATAAGATAGTTAAATTAATGTCAAACCAGGTCCTGTTTTCAATCTCTAACTCCTTTTCGTTTTTAAGAAACAACTTAATAGTGCTCAGGGTTAAGGGAAGGCGTCTTTAAATTGATTTTTTTCGACACAATCACAACCTACTTATTGTGGATCAACTGATCTTGCTGAAACCTTGAATACACTACTAGGTTCACTTAAAGAGAATGAACATGATGTAGATACCTAATTTAGTCACTTTGATGGTCTAAAATTGAGCTTAAACTTAGCTATCCTAATGATTAGACTTTATTAACGACTATTTTTTTTTCTTTTCTTTCAGCTTGCTAATGCATTGATTGTGCGTTCATGTCAGACATTACTATGCGGTTTGCTCAGGATTTCGCCTTCTAACGGTGTCGTTCCACAATCTCCTGTGCATACCACGAGTCTTGATAATCTCAAACATCAGTTGACCACCTGTTCGTTAGCTGGACTTACAAAAATTCAGCACAACCTCTGTAATTGGAATAAAAAAAGTCATTACAAACTTATCTGAATGTGAATATGCGATTCTCAGGAACCGACTCAAGCTTAGAACAGTTACACGGAGACATGCAAGAAGCATATCCTCAACTGCAGACTCCCTTGGTGCATCAAGTACCTTTAGATCGTGGGTTGAAGGAACTGAAACTTTAGTTAGATGCTAGCATGGGAAACATCGATGCACCTGTGAGTAGTCTGTATTAGATGCGGAAAAAGAGATGGGTGATCTTCTCCCCGTTGAAGTCAAAGGACAATGAGTTAGTAACTCACTTCAATCATGTATGGTTGGAGAATATGTTGCTGCTATGCCGTTTCTTAAACTCATTTCGCCATCAGTTCTTTGGAGTAACTAAATAACTGAATTTTTTTGTGTTACAAATATTGATTGTTAACGTATGTAGAAATAAGAGGTATTACGCAGAGACATCATGGGGCGTGGACTCAGCAGTGGTGGTGGAAAGGGTTCACCTTAGCTACCTCTTTGGAAGCAAAGACCCAAAGCCCGCAACTGGCAATACAGAGACCGCAGTTGTTGTTCCCGTTATCAATGAACCATCTTCTAAGCTCACAGAAATTGTACCCTAACCTGATGATACAAATAAGATGCCTGCTGGGATTCTAGGTAGGCAGGCTAACAACTATTTTCGAGTCAAGGGTCAGAACACAAGCAACTGCCTGAAGGTGCATGATTTTAGTAATTTTCAATTTGAGGTTATGTTATTTGGTACGTCTTCTTCAATCATATTTGATGATGATGATGATGGTTTACAGGATCATCAATTGCAAAATTTCTATATACACGAGAAGTTGATAATAATGGAAGTTGGTTAGGGATTCAGAGGCGGTTACTACAGTTGGAGAGACAACAGGCACATATCATGAACATGTTACAGGTATGAAAATAGGCGAATTGCGTAACGGATCATTGACGAGTCGGTTCAAATTGGCTCACATAAACTTTTTTTTTAATTTTTGGATTCTTAATGCGTTACTTATTCACCTTTTTAATTTGTGTTTAACTTTTTATTTTTGAACACAAGTTTGCAGCAGTAATGAGACCGTTCTCAAAACACAACCGTCAAGCGAAACAAATGAACAAAGGTCACACGGGATTCAACTAAGAGGTAAGTGGTTGACTTATATTGCTCAGTTATCCGCGTTTCTTCCGAAGATTAGTGCTCTTCTTTTCTGACTTTGCTCATATATGGATTTATTGGTAGTGTCATAGATGTATTGTTGTCTCCATTAAAATGTGGAATCTAAAGTTTCTTTTAAATATATTGATATTGTTTTTTGCGGAAATAAGTATAAGTACAAACACTGTTCTCATTTTTAATTATTCTTAGAGTGTTGGTGTACATATAGATGATTTAGAATATACACTCAAACCTGAATTTGAAGGATACTTTAAAGTGACGAATATGAATAAGTGTGAATTACGCATTTTTACGTCTCAGTTTCTGTTAAGCTAGACACTTTTTATATAAAAAAGGCATACAAATCTATAAGATTATATGAGATACCATAGTGGTTTGATGTAATGTACTTAACTTACTGTTGCCATGTAGGAAAGGGCATAGCGAGAGAGGAAAGGGTGGAGATAGAAACCAGACAACTAGGTCTCTTGCAGTAAAAAAGGTAAGCATTAGGCCTACCTTTAATAGCTCATGTTTTATCGCACCATGTTGAATTTTGAAATTTTTAAGATTGACCAACAATGAGTTTGTAATGAGTAGTGAGGTAAACGTCGTGTGAAATAAGCCCTTGAAAATGTAAAAAACTATGTCGAATTTGAAATACAACCGTTTTAGGATTAAACCGAGGAGCCCAAAAAATGCATCCACATGAGGGCGCCTTAGCTATTAGGCTATTACAGCTCAACAATACCATTGGTATATGCTTTTCCTAATCAGATAAGCAGTTGTGTTGGTGTTTAACACACATCGAAACACACTCTATTTTTTTAATTGTTATGCTTACATATGCTTTTGCATATGCAGATGGACCACGGAAACCAAATTTTGCGTTTAACAGTGTTTTGTTGTGGAGGAAGCAATACAGAGAAGGATTGAAACAAAAACAAAGACTTATGTTTGGTAGTGTTTAATCTTCTCTCTATAGGAGGAGTGGTGACGAGGCCTAAAAATAGTATGAGTAACGATTCTACTATCGTTGATAAACTTCCAAAACAAGTATTGGCATGGTAGGTCTGATCTGTAGAAAGCTTCTTTATATACAGTAGTTATAGCTAGGGGTGAGCATACGGGACCGGAGACCGGACCGGACCGGAAAACCGGACCGGACCGGACCGATAAAATTATTGTTTCAAGCAATGAGGATGGCATGTACTAGGACTTTTAGTTGGGAACTAGAGCATGGTATTTAACGAACTTTTTGCAATAGCAATCTGAAATGATCACTCCATGTACATTATAACTATCTTTAACATTCAGTCGGTAAGGATAACCTCCCGCGAGTTGTCGCGGGTGAAATACTATCGCATATTACGACCCGCCATAAAATTTAAATTAACGTAAAACCCCGCGCTTCGCAGCGAAGCGCGGGTTGAAAACCTTGTTACAGATTTAAATGTTAAATTCTCAGGTTTCAAAAGTTTTTGGATATATTAAACGATGCTATAGCTCTAATTTTCCTTCCTTGAACAAGAAATGATTCGACATGGTACATCAAACATCATTATTACTCATATGAAATTTTAGAAATCTCTTTCGTTTCAAATTAAAACCTCTTTAAGAAGATACTCGATCTGGATAGCGACATAAAATCTTTATCACACTCTGAACTTGTCATATAAGTAAATATCTTCATCCTTCTGGAAAACATCTTTATCCTTGTTGGATCGACTGGAATTCGAATCCAATCTCTGGTTGTAGTCTCTTATTCTAACTTTGTAGCTCCTCGTCAGTTTTTACAATGTAAACTGTTATTTAAAAAGGGGAATGACTGTTGCTTTAGCATCAAAACCCTTTTTAAAAAATGTTTAAATATTATGAATCACATAAAAGACATCAGGAAATAGTAATTATATACATTAAAGAGAATATGTTGTAGAAAGTTGAGGGCGGAAACTTGATTGAAGAAGTTAGATTAAAGAATTTGAAGACACTATAAAAGAACATGCATCCAACTGAAAATCAAACACTTAAACATGAGATGCACAACTGCATAAGGTATTCACGCCTAGCGTGTAACGACAATTTCTCAAAGAATATGTCGTGCTAGATTAGAATAAACAGTAATTATTTTTAGTTTTAACGTACATTAACTGAATAAAATATATATCAAAGTTATATTTTATATTGATTAAAAGTTAACAGACCAGTCGTCCTGTAAGTGGTCTACATATATAATATAACATGGTCATATATATAATTTGGGATTGGGTATCCCTGTTGGTACCCCTCCTGGCCCATTGAATAGTGCCAAAATGTACAAAAGATTCCTTTTGTACCTTATTTTTACAGTGCAACGCAGTTTTTTATCAGAGTTTTTGTTCCGTAGTTTTTAACAGTTTCATACTTTTGACCTGTTAAACTTTATATTTTTCGTTCCGTTTTTTCCGTGTCACAGTTTTGTAACATATACAAAATTATAAAAATACAAAAAAAAATACAAAAAAAAAGGCAAAAAACCCAGAGGGGGTACAAACGATGTTTCAGAGGGGTACATATATCATAAGCCTTTGGGATTATGCAAGAGGAGTATATATTTAGCATTCTTCTTAGAAGGGGATATTCCTTTCCTTTACGAGTTAATTAATGTGTGTTGTAAGATTGCTATCTAACTTTTTATATACACACTAGCCATGCCATTTTCATTTAGTGTCTTACCCATGTTAATTATATTTAGTATACACTCATTTTAATTTACTAGTTGGTTACCCGCGCATAGCGGCGGCAATAAAATTTTTACTAACTCAACTCTTTACGCAATTTCTTACCCGCTTAGTAATTTCGTTTCACAACACTTTGAATGTATGTATTCGTTGTATGTGTTCGTTCGGGTTTCCTGTAGCTTTCCCGCAACACCATAAAATAAACCCACTAAAAATGTAAAAAATAAAAAATTATAGAAATATATCAAAATGGATGTTAAATTAAAGAGCACAAAATTTTAAAAAATATGATGAAATTAGATCATAATAAAATTAAATTGATAAAAAGATATTTCAATTTGAAAATAAAGGTTATTTTTTAATCAAAATGTGACACATGTCACTTTATGATAAAGTTTCTTAAAATGAGATGGATGGTCAAGATTGCACATTCTTATCTTAATTTTTAATGGGTCCCATATTATAAATGCTTTATATATTAGTATAGATTTCACATTTATTTTAGTTTTAATTAATTTTGTTGGTGCAGCTTCTCTTGAAACCGGGTATCTTTATATAATAGAGGTAAACATATCTTCTAAAAAAAATTAGAAGAAGAATCGGAAAACAAGAATCAATAAATTGTTCGATTTTTGTCACGTGCCAATTAAGAGGGGTTAATAGACAAAGAAGTTACTATACTTTTCCAAAAAGTTCGCCTAAGTTATTCAACTTTCATTTTGTTCACTTAGGTTACTGAACTTTTGATAAACATACACCCCCATAATTTCAATGTTAATCCGATTAACCTGGACGTATATTTTTAGGTAAGTTAAGTAACATAAATGTCATGTTTTTACAAGTTCAATGATATTTACCTATATTTTTGCAAAGTTGAGTAACCCCAAATGTCATGTTTCATAAGTTTAGTAACCTAAGTGAACAAAATGAAAGTTTAGTAACTTAGGCGAACTTTTTGAAAAAGTATAGTAACTTCTTTGTATAATAACCCCAATTAAAAGTGATAAATCTGATAGCCGATTGATTTCGCTTGATTTAATCAGATCGTAATTTTCGTTATCTCGTATGGAAATCGATTACCTAAACAAAAATACGCAAGTATTACAACATTCTTTTTTATACTTTGGAAGTTAATGTGGGGTTCAAGGCTAGAGCACTCGATCGCATAGATAACCCCCGTTGTATAACAAGTGTTCCCTTTTTCTTTTTTTTACTCTTTTTTATTGAAGTTAAACAATAAAAAAAATTTATATATAATACTCAATGAAAAATATATGAAAAATATATGAAAAATACTTGATGAAAAATATATGATTAGATTGGACTTTAAATATATTTCTTTGATATAATTTTCGTAACTATTATATAACACAAATAAAAATATTTATGGTCAAAGTTGAAAAAAAAGAATAAAACAAGTTAAAGTGGACTCTTATTATGGGACGGAGGTATTATGTTTAACCAGTACAAATCATAAAACAAAAATAACTAACGTTGGGGAGGTAAATGACTTATACAATTAGATGATGGGAAATCAATGTGATATATTTTATATATATTTTATTATATATATTTATATATTATATATATTTATATATTATACTATATATAATATATATATTATATATTATATTATATTATATATATTGAGTGAGAGAGAGAGAGAGAGAGTTTTGAGTTCGATTAAGATAGTTTTCTTAAAATAAGAAGAAATGAAATAACTATCAACAGCATATCCGAGACGCATCGAATTAAATTTGATGCATCTCTTAATCTTAAGATGCATTATAACGCATCATATGTGTTTTCTAACTTTTAATTAGAATGCAATATACGTATATTAGATTGCTTTTTATTTTTTCTCTTGTTTTTGTTCCTCTACATGTGTCAAAACTCAAATGAAAATCTATTGCAACAATCTACGCATCGAATTAACGTTCGAAACTCAAAATGGATGCATCTAAATAAAATAAAATAGTATCTAATGCAATTCGTTGCATCTCAATGTTTGGTTTTAGTCACTTCTCTCACAATCTTCTTATTTTAATTTACTTCTCACTGAATCCCTATCTCTATTTTATTACGTATTATATATATATATATATATTTATGTTATGTATATCATATATATATGTTTGTAATGTATAATTTATATGTATGTATGTATATATATTGTATGTATGTAAATATATATGTATGTTAATATATATGTATATATATATATATATGGAGCCAAAAATTTTTGCTGAAGAGAGATTATACTTTGATAATTTTTAGAAACTACATTACAAATTGGTTTTTAAAAGTGGCAAATTACAAAAAAAAAAGTCAGATATTTAAAATTTTTACACTATAATTTTTTTCGTTACGAGAGCACATGCCCCTTGTTCTCCCCCATGGTGCCACCCTGTCACTAATTTCATAAGTAACATAATGGACGTAAATCGTGTAACACTATGATTAAACTAACCAACGGGGAACCCACAACATACATTTATGAGGTTCATTTCGTTCATAACATACATGTACGGGCACCTCTGTCACAAGTTTTTAACTTGAACCATAACATCCTAATAGTGATGTATATATGTCTTTCACTATTGGCTACAATTCCGTGAAATAGGTTGTGTGCGTCTAACTAGAGGCGAAGCCAGAAAGTTATGGTCAAAAAGGCACACTTTAATATATTCCGTAAAACTACACTACAAATTACTATAGTTTTTTAGTTAGACAAATTACACTACAATTTTTTTCGCGCTAGGGGGGGCTTGTGCCCATGATGCCCCCCTCCTATCTCCTCCTACGTGTGTAACTCTTGGAAAAAAGAACTGTTTGAGACGCTAGATTCAAATTTGATTTTACTATCTCGCAACATGGATACGTTGTCCAAAAACTAGTAAGGTGCTTAATGGGTACGAGAAGTTAGGCAACAAGGTTAACGTGACGTACATGTGTGGAAATGAGTACGTCCAAACCATCGAACATGTGCCCATAATGTGCATGAATAAATTCCAACAACCTTACTATACGACGACAGGCCAATGTTAGGGTGCCATATACGTCATTTCTACTATTCATGAGTTGTACAATCTCATTCTGTAAATCATATTACACAAACTAGGGTTATAGAGTTGTGCATTGTGTTATTAAAGGCCAAGACTGTTAGTCAGTTTCCAAGTCTAGTTAGGATTAATTAGTATGTTTCATTTTATTAGCATGTTTCCTTATAGTTGTTTAGGAATGTTTGTTTGAGTGGGCTGAACCAAAGCTCAGTCCTAGTTGGTGTAGACTATGGATCCAACCCCCACCCTATAAAAGGAGATGAGGGGGTGATGCTCAAAACACACACGCATTCTTTTATTCTTTCCTTTGTAACCGAGTTCGAGGTTTTGTGGTAAAACAATATAATCGTTTGGTTATACTTTGTGGTGTTTCGTTCTTTTTGTTTCTTCGTTCTTCAACGGGTACGTTGAAGGTAGCAACTTGTGCTTGATTTATTTCGTGATCTAGCGTTCCGCGATCGAGCTTCGGTTTGTTGTTGTAATCGTACAACAAGTGGTATCAAGAGCTACAGGTTATTGTGGTCTTGAAGTTCGAGGGCTGGGGTTCGAGCAAAGAAACTAGGTTTTTAGTTTTCTTTAAGTTGCAAGTTAGAGACGTTGAAGACGAGCAGTTAACCACAAGGAGGACTTGCTACGTTTTCTTGTGGAACAAAATTTTAATATAATCGATTAAATTGGTTTATAATTTATCGATTGGTTATTTGTTCGTGATCGAGGTTTAGGGTTTCTAATTAAATCGATTTGTAAGAAGGTATTTTTTGGAAACAAGGGTTAAAGAATATGTCGTCAATAACGAAGTTTGACGTCGAAAACTTCGACGGGTCTAATGACTTCGGGTTGTGGCGTGTGAAGATGCGGTGTCTATTAATTCAACATGGTTGGGAGGCTGCGTTAGATCCATTCCCGGAAACCATGGCGGACGCTGAAAAGACTGCGGCGTTGAAGACGGATGTCTACAAGAAAGCACACAGTGCCTTACTCTTGTGCTTGGATAACAAGGTGTTGAGGGAAGTCAACAAAGAAGATTCTGCGGCGGGTGTTTGGTTAAAGTTGGAAACTTTGTATATGACAAAGTCTTTAGCCAATAAATTGTACTTGAAGAAGAAGTTGTTCACTTTCTACATGCATTCAGGTAAGAAATTATCTGAACATATAGATGAGTTTAATAAGTTGATCGGTGACTTGGCGAACATAGACGTTGATATTGATGACGAAGATCAGGCACTCATGTTACTTACGTCATTACCATCTTCATATGATAACTTTGTGGAGACATTGCTTTATGGAAGAGAGTCGCTCACTTTGGAAGATGTCTTGTCTAGCCTCAATTCACGGGAGTTGAAAAAGAGGACAGATGCAAAGGATGATGGTGATGGGTTATATGTAAGGGGAAGGTCGGATCATCGGGGTAATCAAGGACGTGGTAGTTCGCGATCGAAGTCGAAAGGTAAAGGAACTTATAAACTGAAGTGTTACATATGCTATTATGAGGATCACCTGAAGAAAGACTGTCCAAAAAGGAACAAGAAGAAATCAACTGGCTTTGTTAAGAAGAATGTGGGACAGGGTTCTGGTATGCATTCTGAGGGTTATGACAATGGTAACTTGTTGATGGCGGTGAGTGAGGAGAGGTTCTTAGAGTGGATCATGGACTCTGGTGGCTCCTTTCACATGGCGCCTAGGAGGGACTTCTTGTTTGACTTTAAGGAATTCAATGGTGGTACGGTTTTGCTCGGTGATAATAGAGCATGTGCCATCATGGGGATAGGGAAGGTGGGAGTACAAATGAAAGATGGTTCAAGTTTTATGCTTGAGAATGTGCGTTACATTCCTGAGTTGAAGAGAAATTTGATATCTTTAGGCACTCTGGATCGAGAGGGCTATACCGTAAAGTTGCAGAATAGAAGAGTAAAGGTGATCAAGGGTTCTTTGATGGTTTTGTCAGGAACTATGAAGGGAAATTGTGTATACTACTTGGATGGTTGGGCTGAGTCAGGTGAAGCTAGTGTTGGTATACACGAAAAGGAGAGTCTTGCACAGGTGTGGCATAAACGCCTGGGTCACATTAGTGAAGCAGGCTTGCATGAACTGGAAAGAAGAGATGTGCTAGGGAATAAAGGTCTAGGTAAGCTCGAATTCTGTGAAAATTATGTTCTTGGAAAATCAACCAGGGTGAGTTTTGTTTGAGGTCAACACACGACAAAGGGAGTTGTAGACTATATCCATGCGGATCTTTGGGGTCCTTCTCGGGTGGAATCGATGAGTGGTTGCCGGTACTTCTTATCGATTGTTGATGATTATTCGAGGAGGGTTTGGGTTCATTTTCTTAGACACAAGAATGAGGCGTTCAGCAAATTCAATCAGTGGAAGCAGTTGGTGGAAAACCAGACAGGTAGGAAACTGAAGAAACTACGAACGGATAACGGTTTAGAGTTTTGTAATCAAGAATTTAATAACTTGTGCAAGGATAGCAGGATAGCAAGACATTTGACACTTGCAGGAACTCCGCAACAGAATGGTCTAGCTGAACGAATGAATAGGACGCTCTTGAACAAGGTTAGGTGTTTACTGATTCAGTCTGGTTTGCCAGATTCGTTCTAGGCATAAGCAACGGTGACAACAGCATATCTGATCAATAGGTCTCCATCTACAGCATTGGAGAAGAAAACACCTATGAATTTATGGTTAGGACATCCGGCGAATTACGAGATGTTAAGGATATTTGGTTGCGTTGCTTATTCGCACGTGAATCAGGGGAAGCTCAAGCCTAGAGCTATAAAATGCATATTTTTTGGGTATCCTAAGGGTGTGAAGGGATACAGATTATGGAGGTTAGATGATGTCAAACCAAAGATAATCATAAGCAGGGATGTGGTGTTTAATGAGAGCCTTATGTATAAGGATACTCTCAAGGGTGCTGGTGCTGCAGATTCTGGGAAGGAAGTTGAGTTTGAGGTGGAACTTCAAGGCAGTAGGGTCGAACCAACTGTGGATCCTCATACTGGAGAAAATCCAGGGAATGAAGATGAGGAGCAAGATGAAGGGCCTCAACAACAGAATCTGGACAACTATGTTCTGGTGCGTGATAGAGCAAAAAGAACAACTACTATACCTGCAAGGTATAGGGATGAAGGTAATGTATCATTGTCTAGACCATCAGGGTCTAAGGTAGATGATATGGCGGCTTATGCATTTGCTATTGCTGAGGAAGAAGATACACATGAACCAATCACATTCCAGGAGGCGATTAATTCATCTGAAAAGGATGAGTGGGTTCGTGCTATGAAGGAGGAGATGAGTTCTTTAAAAAAGAATCATACTTGGGAGCTGGTCGATCAACCACCTGGTCAGAAGCTAATAAGCTGCAAGTGGTTGTATAAGATTAAAGAAGGGATTGAAGGCGTTCAGAAACCAAGATACAAAGCAAGGGTGGTAGCTCGGGGGTTTACACAACGAGCAGGGATTGACTATAATGAGGTATTTTCACCTGTGGTTCGACATACATCTATTAGGGTGATTCTCTCATTGACTGCTTGTGAAGATTACGAGTTGGAACAACTTGATGTGAAGACGGCGTTTTTGCATGGTAATCTTGAAGAAACCATTTATATGAGGCAGCCACCTGGTTTTGAAGAAGGAACGGGCAACAAGGTATGTTTGTTGAAGAAATCTCTTTATGGTCTTAAGCAGTCCCCAAGGCAGTGGTACAAACGGTTTGATGTGTATATGATCAGCAATGGGTTTAGCCGCAGCAGCTATGATAGTTGTGTTTACTTCAAGGAGTTTGCACCAGGTATGTACATATATCTATTGCTGTATGTAGATGATATGTTGATTGCTTGTAAAAGCAAGTCTGAGATCGAATATACCAAGGGACTACTGCGTAAAGAGTTTGATATGAAAGAACTGGGTCCAGCTAGGAAGATACTTGGTATGGAGATTGTCAGGGATAGGGGTAGCCGAACCCTAAAGGTGTCTTAGTCAGGATATGTGCAGAAAATTCTGAATAACTACAGAATGGATAATGGCAAGTCGGTCTCTGTGCCATTGGGAGCACACTTCAAGGTATCTTTGAAGGATTATCCGTCGAATGACTAGGATGTGGAAAGAATGAGTAAGATCCCATATGTGAATGCTGTAGGTAGTTTAATGTACTTGATGGTGTGCACTAGACCGGATATTGCGTATGCTGTTAGCATTGTAAGCAGGTATTTGGCGAATCCATGTAAAAACCACTAGGAGGCAGTGAAGTAGATTTTGAAGTACTTGAAGGGCACTGCTGATGTAGGTCTAGTGTATGGTAGAGATCAAGGGAAGCACATAGATGTTGACGGTTTCGTGGATGCAGATTATGCTAAAGACCCTGACAAGGGTAAGTCGATAACCGGGTACGTGTTTATGGTACATGGCTGTGTTGTGAGTTGGAAAGCAACTCTGCAGCATGTTGTTGCATTATCTACTACAGAGGCGGAGTATATGGCGCTTACGAAAGTTGTTAAGGAAAGCATTTAGCTTAAAGGTCTACTAATCGAGCTGAGAGTAAACCTAAGGTCAGTGGTTGTGAATTGTGATAATCAAAGTGTAATTCATCTCTCAAGAAATGAAATGTTTTATGAGAGGACGAAGCATATCAACGTGAGGTATCACTTCATTAAAGAGATCGTGGAATCTAAAGAGATTGAAGTGGCGAAGATAGATATGAAGAATAATGCAGCTGACGCGTTTACAAAGGTGGTTCTAGGTCCGAAGTTCAAGTATTGCATGAAGATACTTGGTGTCGGGATTAACTAGTCTAGTCACTAAGGTGGAAATTGTTAGTATTAGTTTTGAGTCTAGTTAATATATATGATAAGTAGAAGGTAGCTAAGTGTCTTTTTCTTTATATGTTTGTTTGAGTCGGCTCGAACCAAAGCCCATTCCTAGTCGGTGTCGACTAGGGCATCGACCCCCTCACCCTATAAAAGGAGGTGAGGGGGTGATGCTCAACACACACGCATGCTTCTATTCTTTCTTGTAAACCGATTATAGTTTTATGATAATACAATATAATCATTCGGTTATACCTTGTGGGTTTCGTTTCTTCTATTCTTCTACAAGTCGATTGACTTGGGTTCTTGGTTACTTGTGTCGACTGAAGCTAAAGTTTCTCGTTTCTGTGTTTGACGATCCGGGTTTGTTGACGACAAGATTCTAACAGTTTGTATTTAAGTGAGATATGTTTGTGTGATGTGTTTAGTGATAACCACTATGGAGGTATAAGTGTAGGGTTGAATTAGTTAAAAACCTCTTCCCTTTTGGAAACATAGGTCAGGAGTTCGATCCTCACCCCCTACAAGGCCAGAGGTCCTCTAAAAACCACCTATTTACCTTCGGGTAAGGGTAAGACTGTCTACATCTTACCTCTCTCATACCTCGTAGAAGACGGGATTAAGTAACGTTACCTTACCTTACCTTACCTTTCACTATGGAGGTATAGTGGTAGGTTTGGTGATCAAAGTATATGACGGTTTGTCGTTGCCTAGCTGGCAGCCGCGTTGGGTTTGTTGTTGCCTAACGTGAGTTGAAACGCAACAAATCAATTTGTTTTCTTTTTTCCTTTTTTCGATTTAAAATGGGTTGTTTTTGTATTTACAGTGTGCTGTTGGGTGTGTGTGTAATGTATATTTTTACTGTGTGTTTGGGTTGTGTGAGTTAAGAGGAAGAACTATGCAAATGACTACATACTACAATGATAAAAGAATGCGAGCGCAATTTGGACGTGGTGCGTTTAGTATTAAAAAAAGTATAGAAAATATTACATAGTATATTCCACCAAGTATCAAGTAAATGCAATAAACTTACAAAATAAGATACTAGCATATTGAATTTAGGCTAATAATTCATTTTTAAAAACAAGGGAGAATTTCATATATACCCACCAAAACTTGCATAATATCATATTTACCCAAAATACAAGCTTTCAATGCATAATGTGCAATAGTGTTTAAGCATGTTTTGGGTAAATATGATATTATGCAAGCTTTAGTGGGTATATATGAAATTTGCCCTTTATAACAAATAAATCGAAAGCAAAGCTTGACATAAAACACTTAGCAAAACACAAGATACTATATTTTTGTTATTGTGTTTGTTTTGGACGTCTTTTAACAAGTTTTATCTTTATCATTGTAGTATGTCATTTTTTAATCCTCAAAACATTATGTTAAATCCTTAAGTTTTCGACCAGAACCGGTTGAACCGGCCGGGTCCAACCGGATTTCAAAACATTATGTTTAATCCCCAAATTCTTAAACTTTTGTTATTTTCCGTTTATAACCCATAAACTTTTTTTATTACTACAACTAGGGGGGTTGATCAGTTCGGTTATCGGGTTGTTCGGTTAATTCGGTTCGGTTAAAAAAAATTGGGTCAACCCAAAAACCGAATTCAAATTCGGTTCGGTTCTCGGGTTGACCCGAATAACCCGAATTTCACTATTTATTTAAAAAATTAAAAATTACATAGATATTTAAGAAAAAAAAATTCAAGCATAAAAAGTGTTTTTTTTATTAGGATAAAATTTTAATGGTATTTATATATAGGGTAAATTACACCGTTGGTCCCCATACTCCACCCCGTTTGGTCCCCAGATAACATGAACTCTCATACGAGGTCCCTATTTGACACTGTAGTTACCCGTTTGGTCCTTGGAGCCCCGTTATAGGTAAAGACGGTTATCTCTGTCGTTATCCTTGCCACGTCGCCCTTCTGTTGAAGGGCACAAGTGTCATTTCACTATTATTTTTGGTTGCGTCGTTGGTCCCTGACCACTTTGTTAATACAATAACATTTACTGTACTAATTTTTTGTCGATTTCCGATTGCACGATTGGTCCCTGTGAGGCCTTTCTTCCTCCCGCACTCCCGCCATAATTTATTCAGACTGACATTTTTTTCCAAGACCCAAACATACCTAAAATCTATATCATTTACTGTATATCACTAACACAAGAAACGACATAAAAAACAACAACATGCATAAATCAAAAGACTTGATTGAACTTAATTTTTGGCCAATTAGATTTACAAGTAACATCTTCAAAAGATAAGATATAAAGCCATAAGATATAAAAGTTGTTACATTCAACCATCAACAAAACAAAAAGTGACTAACTACTCGTTACCTATGAAAACCTAATCATTTAAATCTACAAAAGACTTTGCTACTTTTCAAAGGATTAGTTTGGGGAGGTTTTGAGGTATTTGGTTTTAGAGCATATAATATTGCGTGAGGACACGACAATCACTTAGTTTGGGGAATTTTGATATGTGAGAAATCACATATCCTTTTTATACCAAAAATGGCCTTAAAATGAACAAATTATGCAAATTATGCTTGTATATTGCTTGTTTTGTCATTTGTGATGTGTAGGTATGGATATTGCAAAAATCACAAGAAAACGGCTAAAACCGGACAAACACGGACACGAGAACGGATAGAGTGCAAAAGAGCCGGAAGTATGTAGCAAAAGGTCAACAAAGTCAAGTCTTGGTCAACAATGGTCAACCCACAAGAAGACAAAACCCTTGAAAATACCCACAAAAGCCCTTAATGTCAAATCATAATTCAAAAATGGTCCCTAAAACCCTAACACCGTTAGCCCTTTATTAATAAAGGACTAACGGTCGTTATCTCCTTATAATAAACCAAAAACCATTAACCCGTTTACCCTTTCAAATAACCCAAGCCCAAAAACAAATGCAACCGTGGCCCATTCCTTTTATACCCAGGCCCAAGTCAAACCCACAACCCCGGGTCAAATAAAGATATAAAAAGAAAAGAAAAGGGCGGGAAATCCCGTTTTTACTATTCATCGTCGTTCCCAACTATTACCCCATCAAAATCAAAGGGTTAATTCAAATTGATGATGTGGCATCAAGATTCGAGTACTAAGCTATGAGCTGGCAAAAGGATACGTCATCAAGCTCTCTCATTGGTCAAGCCAGGACAAGGGTATGACACGTGGAGTCAAGGAAACACACAAGGAATGGAAATTTTACACTAAATCTTTTGCTAAAGAATCACAAGTACTCTGACACACGGATTGCCACGCTGGCAATCCATGTGCTCACTTATTTGATCCAACGGTGAAAGATTGGTATCCAATGATTAGAGATGAATGAATGATCAGGATTAAAGGGAGCGTCTAACCAACTTCAAGACCTGGAACCTTCTTCTTTGGCTATAAATAGCAAGCTTCCTCACACACAGCAATAGTAGCTAGTTAGATAGATTTTTTTATATTTTAGCTTATTAATTTAGCTTATTTAATTTTTCTTTAAAACTGTTTTTAGCTTATTGTTTACTAAATGTAATTTCCTTTTTCACTATTGTAATCCGCTCTTTTATTAATAGAAGTCAAGTTTTTTTATTATGCACTTTACTTTTCTCAAGCTTACTTCTATACGAAATTTTGTTAAATAAGCTGTTACTGTTTCATAAGCTTGTTATAAGTTCATCTCAAGCTCATCTAAGTCTCTAAGCTTAGATTGATCTCAACTTAATCATTAACTTTACTTAAATCTAAAATCAATTTAATACCCTAGGCTATGGATGGAATTGGTTGCTTTGGATGATAAGCTTACCCTGGAAGAGCTTATTGGACTTTACTAGCTTATCCTTGTGATAAGCTAGAGCTTTTTGATGGCTCAAAAGAGCTTTTAATAGCCTTGTTTAGTGCAGAGGCTTAAGTAAGTTTTCATTTTCCTTAACTAGCTTTAAAACTGCTAATTAGCTTAATTTTGCTTAATTTTTGCTTATTGATATTTAGTTTAGCTTAATTGATTTAGTTATAGTTAATTTGTGCTTATTGTGTTTAATTTGTAGTTTAAAATCTTTATTTTTCATGTTTCTGTCTGAAAATCAGAGAAAAACAAAAAATATTAGCATAATTGTTAAGTTGGTTGTTAGTGCTTATTTGCTTATTGAAAAATGTTCAATAGGTCTGTTTTAAGTTTGTAATAATCTGGTATTTGCGACTTGATCTTTAAATCTCTTATTCATATGCTTAAAATGGGATTTTGTGATTTAAAGGGGTGTTTGGTTATTGACAATACTAACTAGAGTTAGTACTGTCATAAGCCATTTGGCCTTTTGGATCAATTCTAAATCACATTAATAGGTTTATAAAATTAGGATTTAGAGTTGTTAATAGGTTTAATCAAGACTTACAAAAATTAATAGTAGATTGTTAGTTTTGTTAGCTTAAGTTCTGTCTCTTTTGCATATTTAGCTCTAATATGTCCTAGTTGTTGTTAATGCTTTTGTTGAGTTTGTTTTGGTGTTTTTAAAGTGTCTAAACCAAGTATCTTAACATGCACTTAAGGTTTTTAAGCTTTGGTCACACTATTGTGCAAACTGCATCAGCAGTGATAAACAGCAAACAACCATTTTCTAGTTTAAATATCAGAAGGTAATTGTAGGAGTTTGGGCCTGATATTTGACATACTAATAGGTTTAAGGTCAATGTCAATCTCTCTCAACTTATTTTGTACCTAAAAGTTCATTTGCTTATCTGTCTTTAAGCTCAAAAGTTGCTAGTTGTCTTTTCAAAAGTTTACTCAACATATTCTAAGTACAATAAGCTGTTTTCAAGCCATTTTTTCATTGAATAATCGATTTTCAAAATGATTTTTAAAAGCTGTTTCATGTAGCTTTTAGGCCAGGCTTTAAGTAGGAATAAAGCTTATCTTCTTAAAGTTCCATCTTTAAGCTTATTTTTAAGCTCAAAAAGTGTAACCCTTATTGTTTGTATGCAGTTTTTAGCTTAAGTGCTATTTGGCTTATTAGTGCTTATCTGCTTATTTTCCTAGCTTATTTAGGTCTAATATAGCTTATTAGGTTAGTGTAAGTCTATTTTAGTTTATTTCCTTAGGTTTAGAACTTATTTTTAGCTTATTTGCATATTAGCTTAAAAACCTTAAGTTTTTAAGCCTTGAAGTACTTCTGTCGTTTTTAACCTTTTTAGCTTATTGTCCTTGCTTATTTTTGTTTGTATTTGCTTATTAGGTTTAGTATTAAGCTTGTCTTAGCTTTTTAGCCCTTTTCATTTGTTTTTTAGTGCTTAAATTGCCCAAACAGTTAGCATTATAAGCCTTTAACAATAAAAAGCTTTTCTGTCTAATTTAGCTTATTTATGTGCTTATTTTAGGTTTATAAAAATAGTTGTTTTGCAAAACTAGCTTATTTTTAAGTGTTTTCAAAAGTTATAAAAAATGGCAAAAATTAAAACACTTGGGATAGTGGGACGCCCCGGGTGAGCAAGACTCGAACCCGGGACCTCTACCACCCTCACCAAGCGTTTTAACCCCCACACACTCAACCATTGTGCTACAATAGCTCATCCGATATATCTTTGCACAATCTATTATTTATATACGTTTCAGGCTTTTAGTATAATAAGCTGTTTTAGCTTATTACACAGCTTATTCGATAAGCTATGTTTCCAAGCTTATTTTTCCTAGATTTCTCATTGTTCACGCTATTTTTCGTAATTTTTTCAGGATTTTTAAAACTAGTTTAGTATTTTTAAACATTTAATTTTGTTAAAATCATTTTTAATTCATAAAAAATTATAAAAAAGTCAAAAAAAAAAATTCTTTTTTAGAAAATTTTCTTTTAACATTTAGGACTTAGGAAAATTAGTTTTGCTTCCGTATGGTTTAAATTGCAAATTTTTATTTTTTAAAGAACGGGATTCATTCCTGTTCATGTTTTTTTAGAGTTTCTAAGCCCTAAGCACTTTCGTTTTTAGTCTAGTTTTCTTTGTTTTAGTTTTTTAGTCAATTAAGTCTTTCAAAAACCAAAAAGATCATTTTAGGCTTAATTTTGATAATTTAGGGTTTTTAGGTCCCGTTTAGGATTCTCAATTTGTGTTTTTAGTTAAAATTCACTTTCCCGTATTGATTTCTTGTAGTTAGATTTAATTGTTCTTTTATTTGCTCACTTTTATGATTTTAGAAAACAAATAATCTTCGAACCAATTCAAATCATAGTCCAAATAACAAACGTGGTCTCAATTTCATAAATCTTTGGGAAAACGACCCGGTAATCACTTACCGGTTAAAACGTGTGGTATTTTTGTAAGATTTTTCCTACTACCTTTATACTCAAGGGTAGTTTTGGAATTTTCTATACTTTGGATATTATTATGTATATTATTGAAACGATCACGTTCCTTCTCGTGGATACCAGCCAGAGATTCAGCAATCGCATTTGTCAAGCATAGAAGCTGAGATGTCATCATTGCAAGTAGAAAATGAAGCATCGTTGTAACAGCATACCATCATTTAAGTTTGGGTATAAAATACTAAATTGCATCATCGGTCTTTACTGTTTACAAAAATATTGCATGAATAGGCCCTATGTATTTAAGTCTTTTACCATTTAAACGAGTGTTGACTCTGTGTTTCCTAACAAGTTTGACTCTTCACTCCATTTAGAAAACTTTCCAAACACACTCCATTTAATTCTCACTACCAAAACTGGCTCTTCACTCCTAAAACCCAAATAAACCCTATATCAAACTTCATATCAATGGCAGATTCCTAGAAAGCTATAGACTTGAATAGGTTTGTAGTAAAGGATGACATGATCGATTATGTTTTACATAAGTATGGGAGTAACTGGTAGGTTCATGATGCTATAGCTGATGACATACTCGATGATTTATTCAAAAGAGAGTGGGAGAAACAAAAGCGTGTGAAATGTAAGTGTACAAGTATGGGAGTGACTTGCAGGTTCATGACGCTATTTCATTGACCCATTTTGCCACTTCTTTTTATTATGTTAGTTGTGGTTTATGTATTGAGTGTTTGCTTTATGTGTAGATGACAAAAGAAAGGTAACACAAATGAAGATTCAGGACCATATTAAAAAGAGGATTGAGAAAGCTGGACAACATCTTAACAAGGAAAAACAGATAATGCATATTAACAAGGGAAAAGAGAAAATGGTGATGAAAAGAGGTAAATGTTCTTTTGAGGATATTGCATTGGTATTAGACTATTAAGGATACTAATTTACTGTATTTAGTAATAGGGAAACAAAGTTTATACCTTAGTAAACTAAGTTTAGAAAACAAGTGATTTAAGCCAAACATCCGTTTAAGTTTAATGTACCTTAGAAAACAAGGTGAATTAAACCAATGTACCTTAGGAAACTAAGTTTAGAAAACAATTTATTTAATCCAAACACCCCTATAGGAAACTAAGTTATGAAATAAGCTGAATTGAACCAATGTACATTTGGAAACTAAGTTAAGGAAACAAGCTAATTTCAGCCAAACACCCTTTTAAGTTTAATGTACCTTAGGAACTAAATTGAATTGAAGCAATGTGGATTTTGAAACTAAGTTTAACAATCATATCTTATTTATAGAGGTCATAATTATTGAATCAGACACAAGCTATGATTATTTCCTAGCTCAAGCTAGCTCTGATGAAGGGTCTGATCATAACCCTTTTCAAGTTACTTCTAATGAAAGCTCCGATGATACCTTAAAGTCAAGCTCTGAGGATACTTTTAGATCTGATTGAACTAGGGAACAAAAAAAGCTTCTAAAGGTAAACCAAGGTCTAGATCTACCCAAGCGAAAAAAGCTTTTTATGGTAAACAAGGGTCAAGCTCTGAAGAAGCAAAAAAAACTACTAATCCATCAGAGATTGTACAGTGGTATGATGATTTAAGTTCAGATGAGCAGAGGACTATTTATAAAGGCAGCTGAGGGTCAAGCTTTAGAAATGCAACATTCACAAAACCTGAAAAACCCAAATCAAGGTAAAAACATCTTACACCCATAACTAGAACAGGGTTAACCTGTACTATAACACCCCGTGTGTTAGGCCATTGTACGTCGTCAATAAATTCACTATTTATTTTTAGTATTGTATGCATTTGCAATTAATTTTAAGTATTAAGTTAAATCGCGTAAGCTAAAAATTATCATTCAACGTAAACGTGCGTCAAACAGTTAAATGTTTACGTCAAGCAAGTATTAGACAATTATTTGGAGGATAATTATTAATTTGTTCATTTTATTTTTATTGGTTAAGTAAAGTATTTACGTTTTGCGATAAAATACGTTTAGGCATACCCGAAACCGCCAAAACGTTTCTACGCTTCAACAAATACCCATTTTTATACCCAATACCCAAAGTTTTATAAAACTTTACACATGTCATTTATATTAGCCGAATTTATACCTAAGGAAACCTACTAGGACATAAATACTTCAAGTATACACCTTATGTTTTAATCTCCCTTTTGTCTCTCATATCACACGGCAACAACAATATTAGGGGACAAGGAGTTCACAAATTTGCAACTAGTATATGTACATACACCAACTAATTAAACCTTATGTCTTTCTTGACCAAGACTTCCTTAAAACCCTCTTGATGTCTTAAGACTTTCCTATTTCCTTTTTGACTAGTCTTATGAATATATAAGGCATTCACCAGTGTAAGTAAACATACACACTTCATTTTACTTGGTGAAAACAACACATCCTCTCCCTTTTCCTTCTCATATGCCACGACCAACACCAAACACCATAAACAACCCATACAAATTTTATTTACAACATTTCCAAGTGTTCCTATATCATTTCTAAGATAACCTAAGGTGTTTAGAAGGTTTGATTTGGGATTTACAAGTGTTAAAGCAAGAAGGTTCAAGATTAGGGTTTTGCTTGGATTTAGGGTTTTCAAGTGTTGTAAGCTTGGGTTGAATAACTAAATAGGGGTTTAGATCATATGTTTCATTATCCTACTTCATATTAAGGTTACCTAAAAACCTTAATCTCTTTATTTTCATGATTTTATGCATATATAATGTTTGTATAGTTAATCACCATCTAAGGAACTTATCTACATGAAAAATAGATTTTTACACTTGTTTATGATTTGGTATACTTTTATATATGTTATATGAATGTTAATATCATGTTATAATGGAAATATAAGTATTGTAAAAGTGTGGTTTATGTATAAAAAGTGTATATAAACAAGTTACCTAAAAAGTGTATATGTAAAAGTTCATGGATAAATAAGTATGTACACATATGGATCTTGTGATTCTTGGACAATATTTGGATAAATCATGGACTAGAGACCCTAAGGATGTAAGACATGTGATAATAAGTGTTGTAATGGACTTGTAACAAGGTGGTTAAACTTAAAAGTTACAAAATCAAGTTTAAACATGTTTTTAACAAAAACTTCAAAAGATTCTGTTTTAATTCGAAATAAAGAGTGTTTATTTTATATTTTTATAAAATACTACATGTCATGAGGATTTCAACCATATAAGAAACTTAAAAATCCCCTTTATAATGAAGACGTGCTCGAAAGAATCACTAAAAACGGAGTTAAAACGAATAAAATACGACGTTTACGAGTTCACGACGACTAATTTTATAAAAGTATATGAACAGTAAAAAGTACTGCTCACCAGTAGGTTGAAAATATGAAAATGTAATATTTTGATAACTCGTCTTAATACGAAAGCGTGGACATAAGAAACGGACTTAAAACAATAAATTTACGTCGTTTTTACTAAAGAGATATTTATAAACGTTTTTACTTTATAAATATGATTTTACAAATGCAATTAGATGGTGATGTAGCTATATAGAATTATATATGGTATTAATTAATCAAAGTGCTTAGTACGTATACGACCTATAATTAATTAGGTTGCATTCGGGCGTATTTGTGACGCATTTTTACGCATTTGATTTACATTGTTAACTCATCCACTCGAGGTGAGTTCATAGCCCCACGTTTTACATTTTAATGATTTACAAGGTTTGGGGTGAGAAATATATGCATGTTTTATAATTGGACGCAAGTGGACATTTTACATTATGATTACGTGTTTGCCTAAGTAACGATAACCCTCTGAACCCATTATCATGAACTGTCAATTACTTGTTGTGAGCGCGAATGTTATAAATAAATCTATTTGGGATTGACATCCCCGTTCGGGTGAGTCATGCTCACTGTGCCGGTTTGCCGGACAACGAACGTATACCACGTCGGATTTGGGATGTTGTAAGAACATCATCACGGGCAATGTTAGCAATTTATATTGCAATTCATACATGTCGAGCTTCAGTGTCATGAGCTTAGGGAAACATAATCGCATTTTATGATGTTTGCATCGTTGCATTATCATGGGGAAATATTGCGGTCTTACATTATACATTTTACAAACCTATGAATTCACCAACATTATTGTTGACGTTTTAAGCAATGTTTTCTTAGGAGATCAGTAAGGTACTAGACAAGGGATACATTGGTGGTCGTTATTTTAGAAGTCACGCATTAAAGATTTGGTTGCATTACATTTTGGGGATATATCTGTTATGGACTAAAATCTTTGTATTTTGAACAATAAACAAGTGAAGCTTTGGGCTTTTGTAACAAATACTTTGCTGAATCCAATGTATCGGTTTTAAACGACTTTTTGGTCGTTCTTATATATATCTTGTGTTATTGATCTATGAAGTACCACCCCCAACCCATATTCCGCTGCGACCCAATTTGGGGGTGTTACAGATTGGTATCAGAGCCAAGGTTATAGAGAACCAGGTCAAATGTTTTTGCTGGACTATAACCGTTTTTAAACATTGCATTCATACAAAGAGGTTTTCACGGGACATACATACATTAGTCGTTGCATTAGTTGGTAGACTAGATGCATTCATGATTGATATACATGTTATGATATAAATGTATATTACTATAAGAGTCTTATATTAAATACTTATATAAGCTACTTTTGATTTTCAGATATTGTCATGTCAGATTAGGAGGATTCCACAGTCACCTACACGGCAGTATCCAGTCTATTTGGAGGTTTGTCAGACATCAGATATTTGGGAGTCGATGGACCACCCGTGATGCCAGAGGATCCATATGCATATGTGGTCGCCGCTTTTCAGGCCCCACCATCTCCTGATTATGTGCCTGGCTCGGAGGAGCCAGAGCAGGCACCACCTCTACCAGAGTTTGTTCCTGAGCCGGTATACCTAGAGTTTATGCCACCGGAGGATGATGTACTCCCAGCTGAGGAGCAGCCAATGCCTGCTGCTGTCTCACCCACTGCAGATTCACCAGGGTATATTCTTAAGTCCGATCCCGAGGAGGATCAAGAGGAGGATGATGATGAGGATCCTGAGGAGGATCCAACTAATTATCCCACCAATAGAGATGATGATGATGATGAGGAGGAGGAGCCCTCCGGCAACGAGGTTGATGACGAGGAGGAGGACGAGGACGATGAGGAGGAGGAGGAGGAGCACCCAGCTCTGGCCGACTCTATCCCACCACCTGTACATCGTGTTACGGCTAGGATATCTTTCCGAGCTCAGACACCCGTATTACTTCTTTCAGATACAGAGGTTTCCAGACTTCTTGCTATACCTACTCCACCACCATCACCACTCTCCCCATGGTCATCACCACTACCTCAGATTCCTTCACCACCACTACCAATATCATCACCTTCACTTGTATCACCTCCACCACTACCTGCTAGCCCTACTTATCCTTTGGGGTATACAGTTGCTATGATCCGGCTAAGAGCCGAGACACCATCTACTTCCCATCCACTACCATCGAGTACACCACCATCAGGGACACCACCACTCCTACCTTTACCTACTTCATCACCACCTTTGCTTCTACCCTCTACTGTCTGTAGAGCAGGTGTTTCCGAGGTTACATTGCCACCTCGGAAGAGGTTGTGTATTGCTCTAGGTCCCAGATATGAGGTCGGAGAGAGCTCATATGCACCTAGACCTACTGGAGGTTTTAGAGCAGACTATGGATTTGTTGCTACTTTGGATGATGAGATTAGGCGAGACCCTAAAAGAGATGTTGGTTATGGGATTACAAACACTTGGGATAAGATGCTTGTGGACATGCCAGGGGCACCAGCGACTGATGACACAAAGTTGGGTCGACGGATGACCAACTTTATCACTACGGTTAGACAGGATACTAACGAGATTTATGAGAGACTGGATGATGCACATGATGACAGGTTATTAATGAGCGGTTGGCTCAACATGCTATTTAGAGATAGACGTGCTCATGCTCACACTGCTTTACTCATGAAGAGAGAGGCTAGACTTTCCCGTGAGGCCTGCGGATGGTCGATGGATGCTAGTGACACTGCTCATTTTGAGGTGGGAGCACTGAGGACTACTGTATTGGCACAGCAGACGGAGATTGCAGCCTTGCGAGTGGCATACCGCACTCGACAGACACAACTTGTAAAGACACTGAGACTGATGAGTACACTACAGACACATGTGACAGCACTCCAAAGTCAGTTGGGACATCAGGGGACTCGTTGGAGGTCTAGCAAAGCCTGAGATACCGGAGGAGGCCGGTAGCAGTTCCTAGATTTGGTTATGTTGTAGCTATATTGTATTAGCCTACTAAGTATTACAGGGTAACTCCCGGCTAGTAAGGCTTTAGGTTGTTTATATTTCATTTTGTAACCTAATCGTAGTGATCATTTTGTATCTGAATCGGTCATGTATGTTCCATTTCTCTTTTCTCTCATCTCTCTCTCTAAACTCTCTCTCTAGAACAACTCTTTCTTTCTCCTTTCTAGTTCTAATTTGTGTTTGATTCTATGAAGTGAAGTGTTACGAGATCCTACATTCCAGATTATATATGGAAGGGATGTATTATGTCATGTCTGTAATCAAATTTATTATGAATGAATGTTGATTTAGTTACACCATTGTTAATATCAATTCAGTTGTATATTTCACTGTGCGATGTGATCTCACTTTATTTATTATATATATGTCATGTCATGGTTATGATTTGTATGAAATCTAACGGGTATTATATTTTTTTGTGATTGAAGAAAATGGCACCAAAAAGAACCACCAGATCAACACCAGCCGCGACAACCACCACCACTACCACTGTAACTGAAGCCCAGCTTAAGGCACTGATCGACCAAGGCGTTGCTAATGCACTAGGAGCATGTGACGCTAATAGAAGCCGAAATGGCGAAGACAGTCATGATTTAGGCACGGGTGTAAGGAGGCAAGCTCCTCTTGCTCGTGAGTGCACTTACCTAGACTTCATGAAATGAAAACCCCTATACTTTAAGGGTACTGAAGGAGTCGTCGAGTTAACTCAGTGGTTTGAAAGAATGGAAACTGTGTTCCGCATAAGCAACTGCTCTGTGGAAAATCAAATCAAGTTTTCCACTTGTACTCTTTTTGGAAGTGCTCTAACGTGGTGGAACTCCCACGTTAAGACTGTTGGTCATGATGTTGCTTATGCAATGACTTGAACAGTCCTGAAAAAGAAGATGACCGACAAGTACTGCCCAAGGGGCGAGGTTAAGAAATTTGAGGTGAGATGTGGAATTTGAAGGTTAAAGGTACCGATGTGGTAAGCTATAACCAACGATTTCGGGAACTGGCATTGATGTGTGCTAGGATGTTTCCAGAAGAGCCAGACAAGATTAAGAAATATGTCGATGGTTTGCCCGACATGATTCACGGAAGTGTAATGGCATCTAAGCCAAAACCCATGCAGGATGCAATTGAATTTGCAACTGAGCTGATGGACAAGAAGATCCGTACTTTTGCTGAACGACAGAGTAAAAACAAAAGAAAGCAAGATGATAACCAACAACAACAACAAAACAAGAGGCAGAACACTGGCAGAGCTTATGCTGCAGGGTCTGTTGAGAAGAAACCTTACCGAGGATCTAAACCTCTGTGATCAAAATGCAACTATCACCATGACGGTCAATGTGCTCCAAAAGGCCACAAGTGCAACAGAGTTGGCCATCTGGCCCGTAACTGTAGGAGTACTGTAAATTCTAACACTGCTAACAACCAAAGGGGCACTGGGGCAAGTCAGAAACCTACTTGCTATGAATGTGGAGCCCAGGGACATTTCAAGAGCGATTGTCCAAAGCTGAAAAACAACAACCGTGGTAACCAAGGTGGAAATGGCAATGCTCCAGCAAAAGTATATGCGGTAGGCCATGCAGGGACAAACCTAGACTCAAACGTCGTTACGGGTATGTTCCTTCTAAACAACCGCTATGCTTCTATCTTATCTAATACTGGTGCCGATAGAAGCTTTGTGTCTACTGCATTTAGCTCCCAAATTGATATCACACCATCTACCTTAGATCATTATTATGATGTTGAACTAGCTGACGGGAGAATAATTAGGTTAAACACTATCATTCGGGGTTGTACTTTAAATTTATTAAATCACCCATTCAACATAGACTTAATGCTCGTAGAACTTAGTAGTCTCGACGTGATAATCGGTATGGATTGGTTGGCAAAGTACCAAGCTGTCATTGTTTATGCTGAGAAAATCGTTCGTATTCCTTAGGGAAAGGAAACGTTGATCGTTCATGGAGATGGAAGCGACTGGGAAACGAGACTCGTTTAAACATCATCTCATGCACTAAAATGCAGAAGTACATGCTAAAAGGATGTCCTATCTTTTTGGCAAATGTTACTACAAAGAAGACTGAAGACAAGTCGAAGAAGAAGCTACTTGAGGACGTACCGATCGTTCAAGATTTTTCCAGAAGTATTTCCTAAGGACTTGCTGGGTCTTCTACCGACTTGACAAGTGGAATTCCAAATCGATTTAATACCTGGTGCTGCACCTGTAGCACGGGCACCTTATCGGTTGGCCCCGTCTAAAATGAAAGAATTTTCGGACCAACTCTAAGAACTTTCTGACAAGGGCTTCATAAGACCCAGTTCCTCACCTAGGGGAGCTCCGGTCTTGTTTGTCAAGAAGATGGATGGATCGTTTTGAATGTGCATCGACTACAGAGAACTGAACAAGCTGACGGTGAAGAATCGTTATCCACTCCCAAGGATCGACGATTTATTTGATCAACTACAAGGATCCAGTGTTTATTCTAAGATAGACTTGCAATCAGGTTATCACCAGCTTCGAGTACGGGAAGAAGATATTCCAAAGATGGCATTCAAAACTCGATATGGTCATTATGAGTTCCAAGTTATGCTATTTGGCTTGACGAACACACCAGCGGTATTTATGGATCTCATGAATCGGGTGTGCAAGCCATATTTGGATAAGTTTGTGATTGTCTTTATTGACGATATCCTTATCTACTCCAAGAACAAGAAGGAACACGAAGAACATCTTAAGGCAATTCTGGAATTGCTTAAGAAAGAGGAGTTGTACGCTAAATTCTCTAAATGCAAATTTTGGATTCCCAAGGTACAATTTCTCAGCCACGTGATTGATAGTCAAGGAATTCACATGGATCCCGCCAAGATCGAATCCATAAAAGATTGGGCATCTCCTAAAACACCAACGGAGATTCGTTAATTTTTAGGTCTTGCTAGGTATTACCGAAGATTCATCGAAGGATTTTCGAAGATCGCTAAGTCAATGACCAAGCTTACTCAGAAAGGAGTTAAGTTTGATTGGGGTGACAAGCAAGAAGCAGCATTTCAACTGATTAAGCAGAAGTTGTATAGTGCACCAATTCTGGCTTTACCTGAAGGAAGCGAAGATTTTATCGTATATTACGATACTTCGATCAAAGGTTTGGGTGTTGTGTTGATGCAAAGAGAGAAGGTGATTGCTTATGCATCACGCCAATTGAAGATTCATGAGAAGAACTATATGAATCATAATTTGGAACTTGGAGCAGTGGTGTTTGCTTTAAAAATCTAGAGACATTATATGTATGGAACCAAGTGCACGATGTTCACAGATCACAAGAGTTTACAACACATTCTTGATCAAAAGGAGCTGAACATGAGACAACGTCGTTGGTTAGATTTGCTCAGCGATTATGATTGTGAAATACGTTACCACCCGGGGAAGGCAAACGTAGTGGCCGATACCTTAAGCAGTAAAGAACAGAATAAGCTATTACGGTTCGAGCCTTAGTCATGACTATTGGTTTGAATCTCCCCAAGGAAATTCTAGAAGCTCAGATAAAGGCACAGAAACCAGAGAACATCAAGAATGAAAATGTAGGAGGTATGATCAGGAAGGATATACCAAAGGAGAAGTTGGAACCCCGTGCAGATGGAACTCAATACTTAAATGGCAAGAGTTAGTTACCATGTTATGGTGATTTGAGGACTGTGATCATGCACGAGTCCCACAAGTCAAAATACTCTATCCATCCGGGTTCTGATAAGATGTATCAGGACATGAAGAAGCTATATTGGTGGCCCAATATGAAGGCTGACATCCGGGTTCCTCCTTGTCACCCAATCAAACTTAACTCCTCTTTGAGTAAGCTTGGTCATTGACCTGGCGATCTTCGAAAATCCTTCGATGAATCTTCGGTAATACCTAGCAAGACCTAAAAATTGACGAATCTCTGTTGGAATCTTAGGAGATGCCCAATATTTTATGGATTTAATCTTGGCGGGATCCACGTGAATGCCTTGACTATCAATCACGTGGCCGAGAAATTATACCTTGGGAATCTAAAATTCACATTTAGAGAATTTAGCATACAACTCCTCTTTCTTAAGCAATTTTAGAATTTCCTTAAGATGTTCTTCATGTTCCTTCTCGTTCCTTGAATAGATGAGGATATCATCAATAAAGACAATCACAAACTTATCTAAATATGGCATGCAGACCCGATTCATGAGATCCATAAATACCGCCGATGCGTTCGTCAAACCAAATGGCATAACTTGGAACTCGTAATGACCATATCGAGTTCTGAATGTCGTCTTCAAAATATCTTCTTCATGTACTTGAAGCTGGTGATAACCTGATCGCAAATCTATCTTATAATAAACGCTGGATCCTTGTAGTTGATCAAATAAATCATCGATCTTTGGTAGTGGATAACGATTCTTCATCGTCAGCTTGTTCGGTTCTCGGTAGTCGATGCACATTCGAAATGATCCATCCTTCTTCTTGACAAACAAGACCGGAGCTCCCCAATGTGAGAAACTAGGCCTTATAAAGCCTTTGTCGGATAGCTCCTTCAGTTGGTCTGACAATTCTTTCTTTTCGGATGGGGCCAATCGATAAGGTGCCCGTGCTATAGGTGAAACACCAGGTATCAAATTGATCTGAAATTCCACTTGTCGAGTCGGAGGAAGACCCGGCAAGTCCTCAGGAAATACTTCAGAAAAATCTTGAATGATCGGTACATCCTCAAGTCGCTTATTCTCTGACTTTTCTTCAGTCTCCTTTGAAGTAACATGTGCCAAAAAGATAGGACATCCTTTTAGCATGTACTTTTGTGTTTTAGTGCACGAGATGATGTTCAAACGAGTCTCGTTTCCCTAGTTTCTTCCGTCACCATGAACAATTAAGGTTTCATTTCCCTAGGGAATACGAACGATTTTCTCGGCATAAACAATGACAGCTTGGTACTTTGCCAACCAATCCATACCAATTATGACGTCGAAACTACCAAGTTCTACGGGTTTTAAGTCGATATTGAATGGATGATTAAAGAAGTTTAATGTAAAACCCCGAAAGATAGTGTTTGACCCAATTATTCTCCCGTCAGCTAGTTCAACATCATAATAATGATCTAAGGTAGTTGATGTGATATCAACTTAGGAGCTAAATGCAGTAGACACAAAGCTCTTATTGGAACCAGTATCGAATAAGATAGAAGCATAGCGGTTGTTTAGAAGGAACGTACCTGTGACGACGTTTGAGTCTGGGTTTGTCCCTACACGGCCTACCGCATACACTTTTGATGAAGCATTGCCATTCCCAACTGGATTACCACGATTGTTGCTCTTCAGTTTTGGACACTCCCTCTTGAAATGTCCCTGGGATCCACACTCAAAGCATGTAGGTTTTGACCTGCCCCGGTGCCCCTTTGGTTGTTAGCAGTATTGACATTTGCGGTACTCCTATAGTCACGGGCTAGATGGCAAACTCTGTTGCACTTGTGGCATTTTGGAGCACACTGACCATCATGGTGATAGTTGCATTTAGAGCATAGAGGTTTAGACCATCCGTAAGGTTTCTTCTCACCCGACCCTGCAGTGTAGGCCCTGCCAGTGTTCTGCCTCTTGTTCTGTTGTTTTTGGTTATCATCTTGTTTCCTTTTGTTTTCACTCTGACGTTCAGCAAAAGTGCGGATCTTCTTGTCCATCAGCTCAGTTGCAAATTTAATTGCATCCTGCATGGTCTTTGGCTTAGATTCCATTACACTTCCGTGAATCATGTCGGTCAAACCACCGTCATACACTCAATTTAATCCGACTCTTCAAGAACCTCCTAGCACACAATCAATGCCAGTTCCTGAAAAATGTAGTTTATATCTTACCACATCGGTAACCTTAACCTTAAGTTCCACTATCCTCAACCTCCAGCTTCTAAATCTCGCCCCTTTAGGGCATGTACTTGTCGGTCATCAATTTTTTCAGGTTTGTCCCAAGTCATTGCATAAGCAACATCATACCAACAGTCCTAACGTGGGAGTTCCACCACGTTAGAACACTCTAAGAAGAGTTAAGGTGGCAAACTTGATTTGGTTTTCCATAGATGCACTATGCTTATAACGAATACAGTTTTATCATTCACTCAAACCACTTAGTCAACTCAACAACTCCTTCAGTACCCTTAAAATTTAATGGTTTTGCTATTTCATAAAGTCTGGGTAGTGCACTCACGAGCAATAGAACTATCTCTTACACCCGTACCGAATCATGTCTGTCTTTGCCAACCATTTCGGCTTCTGTCAGCGTCACGTGTTTCCAATGCATCAGCAAGCCTTGGTCGATCAGTCTTTTAAGTTGCTAATTAGTCACAGAAGTAGTGGGGTTATTGTTGTGGCTGATGTTGATCTGGTGTTTCTTTTTGGTGCCATTTTCTTCAAATCACAAGAAAATATAATACGCGTTAGATTTCATACAAGTCATAACCATGACATGACATATACATAATAAATAAAGTGAGATCACATCACACAGTGAAATATACAACTGAATTGAAATTAACAATGGTGTAGCTAAATCGACATTCATTCATAATAAATTTGATTACAGACATGACATAATACATCTCTTCCATATATAATCTAGAAAACATACATGACCGATTTGGTTACAAAATGATCACTACCATTAGGTTACAAAATGAAAATAAAACCTAGAGCCTTACTAGCCGGGAGTTACCCCGTAATACTTAGTAGGCTATACAACATAGCTACAACATAACCAGATCTAAGAAGTACTAACGGCCTCCTTCGGTACATCAGGATGTGGTAGATCCTTAGCAGGTGTCTACTGACTTTGTAGTGCTGCCATCTAAGTCTGCAATGTCCTTAGCAGAGTCAGTGCCTCTGTGAGCTGTGTTTGTTGTTTGTGGTCTGCAGCCCGCAAATCTCTAATCTCCGTTTGTTGTGCTAAAACCGTAGTCCGTAGAGTGCTAACCTCAGAGCGTGCCATATCACTGGCATCCATCGACTGTACCCAAGCCTCACGAGAAGCTCTGGCCTTACCCATCATAAGTCTAGCTATGCGAGCATGGGAGCGCCTATCTCTACATAGTAAGTTGAGCTGACCGCTCATCAACAATCTATCATCCTGTGCATCGTCAAGTCGCCCATAGATTTCATCTGTATCTTGCCTAACAGTCGTGACAAAATTGGTCATCCTCTGACCCAACTCTGCCACATCAGTCGCTAGTATCTCCTCTGCAATCTCATCTGGATCCTCCCAAATATCAATAATCCCGTAACCTATCTCCCTATCTGGGTCACGTCTAATCTCGGCATCCAGAGTGCCAACAAAACCATAATCTGCTCTAAAGCCTCCAGTTGGCCTAGCAGTAGGAGCAGACGAGCTCTCCCCGACCTTATATCTGGGACCGGGAGTAATGCACAACCTCTTTCGAGGTGGTAACGTAACCTCGGTAACATCCGCTCTACAGTCAGTAGAGGGCAGAAGCAAAGTTCGTGATGATATAGGTAATGGTATAGGTAAAAGTGGTGGTGTCCCTGATGGTGGTATCTCTGATCGAGATGCTAAGATATAGGTGGATGGTGCAGCAGCTCTCATTATGGCCATAGATTCCTTGGTATATGGAAGTACAATATGTAGTGATAGTGGTAGTGGATGGGAAGTAGATGGTGACTCGGCTCTCAACCAAATCATAGCAGCTCTATAGCCCAATGGATGAGTAGGACTAACAAGTAGTGGTGGAGGTGATATAGGTAATGGTGATGATACTGGTAGTGGTGGGGATGGTATATGTGGTAGTGGTAATGAGTATGACGTAAGTGGTGATGATGGTGGAGTAGATATGGCAAGAAGTCTGTCAACCTCTGTCGCAGACGGGAATGGAATAGGTGTCTGATCCCGGATAGACATCCTGGCAGTGGTATGACATACGTGTGGTGGGACAGAGTCGACCGGAGCAAGGTGCTCCTCCTCCTCCTTATCCTTGTCCTCGTCCTCATCCTCCTCCTCGTCATCAGCAGCGTCTTCAAAGGACTCCTCCCCCTCCTCCTCATCATCTTTGTCAGTAGGGTAATTAGCTGGATCCTCCTCAGGATCCTCATCATCCTCCTCCAGATCCTCCTCGGGATCAGACTCAGTAATATAACCTGGTAAATCAGTAGTGGGTAAGACAGCAACAGGCAGTGGCTGCTCCTTAGCTGGAAGTACATCATCCTTAGGTGGCATAAAATCTGGGTATACAAGCTCTGGAACAAAATCTGGTGAAGGTGGTGCCTGCTCTTGCTCCTCATGGCTAGACACGTAATCTGGTGATGGTGGGGCCTGAAGAGCGGCCTCCACATAAGCATAAGGATCCTCTGGCATCATGGGCAGTCCATCATATCCGTGTATAATGACTCCCGGAGATCCTATGTCTGACAAATCCTCGAACAGACTAGATACCTCCGTGTAAGTAACCGTGGAATCCTCTGAATCTGACATGACTAAATCTAAAAATCAAAAGTAGCTTATATAAGTATTAATATAAGACTCTTATTGTAATATAAAGTATATTATAACATGTATATCAATCATAAATGCATCTAGTCTAACCAACTAATGCAACACTAGTGTATGTATGTCTCGTGAAAACCCCTTTGTATGAATGCAATGTTTGAAAACGGTTATAGTCCAAGTAAAAATATTTGACCTGGTTCTCTATAACCTTGGCTCTTGATACCAATTTATAACACCTCCAAATTAGGTCACAGCGGAATATGGGTCTGAGAGTGTTACTTCATAGATCAACAACACAAGATATATAAGAACGACCATTTAAAAGTCGTTTAAAAAAACCTGAGATACATTGGATTTAGCAAATTGTTTGTTACATAAGTCCAAAGCTTCACTTGTTCATTGTTAATATATAAGGTTCTTAGTACTTAACAAATATATCTCCAAAATGTAATGCCACACCAAATCTAATACGACCACCAATGTATCCCTTGTCTTGTACCTCTTTGATCTCTTGAGAAAAACATTGCTTAAAGTCAACATAATGTTAGTGAATTCATAGGTTTTGTTAAATGTATAAATGTAGGTCCAACAAGGATTGCCCAAGTGTATGATTATGCAACAAATGCAAACATCACAAAAGTGTAATTACGTTTCCCTATGACTCATGACAATGAAGGCTTGACATAAATTATTGCAATATAAATTGGCAACATTTCCCGTGATGATGTTCTAATCCGCAACATCCCAAATCCGACGTGGTATACTTACGTTGTTCGGAAAACCGACACAGTGAGCGCTACTCACCCGAACGGGGATGTCAATCCCAAATAGATCTATTTATAACATTCGCGCTTACTCAGTAATTGATAGTTCATGATAATGGGCTCAGTGGGTTATCGCTACTTAGGCAAACACGTAATCATAATGTAAAATATCCACTTGTGTCCAATTGTAAAAACAATGCATGTTTCTCACCCCAAAACTTGTAAATCATTATAAATGTAAAACGTGGGGCTATGAACTCACCTTGAGTGAGTGAATCGACAAAGTATATCAGAGAATGAAAATGCGTCACGAAAATGTCCAAATGCAACCTAATTAATTATAGGTTGTATGCGTACTAAGTACTTTGAATATCTAATACCATATATAATCCTATATAGCTACATCACCATCTAATTGTGTTAGTGAAATAATATTTATAAAGTAAAAATGTTTATAAATATTACATTAGTAAAAAGGACGTAACTTTCTCGTTTTAAGCCCGTTTTGTACGTTCTTTATGTCCACGCTTTCGTATTAAAAAAATTTATCAAAATATTACATTTTAATATTTTTAGTCCTCTGATGAACAGTACTTTTTACTGTTCATGCACTTTTATAAATTTAGTTATCTTATTCGATTTAATTCCGTTTTTAGTGATTCCTTCGAGCACGTCTTCGTATTTAAAATTTCTATCTGAATAAAGTATTTTCCAAAAAAATATCTGAGATGAACAGTAACTTATTTTATAAAATTACTTTTTATATATTTAATTATATAAACTTGCAAATAGCATAACTTCTTCGTTATAGCTTGGTTTTTCGAGTTCTATATATGCCTACGATCCTTGTAAAATGTAGTATTCTATAAAAACATAAAATAAATACCTTATTTTTGAATTTAAAACATAATGTTTTGAAAATTAGGTTAAGATAGTGTTTAAAACTTGTTTTTATAAGTTTTTAGTTTAGTTACTTTGTTACAAGTCCTCTACAACACTTTGTACTACAAGTATCATGTAGTTTAGGTATTTTAGTCCATCAATTTTCTAAGAATATCAAGTGCTTACATTTTTTTATCCATATACTTCAATAATTAACTTTTAAACAATTATTTTATATATCCTTTTATAAATTAATCCATACTTGTATAATGTTTATACTTCCATTACCACATGTTCTTAACATCAATATTGACAAAGTATATCAAACCATGATCTAG
>BQNB010026143.1:1105-58913 GCA_026074375.1 Tanacetum coccineum
AAGGGAAGATTCATAGGGTCCTTAATATACAAAACTACCTTATAAAAGGGGCTTGATAAGTGACAGAAGGCCAAGGGTACCTCCTTGAGTCTTGTGTACGGGAGCACGAGGGACCAGGGGCATGAAGGTTCCAAGTGATGGATTCTCTTGAGCATATGGGTAGTCGGTCCTCTCATGGAGCTACAGGGGTCTGGTCGCGGAATCATAGGTCTGGATCCTGGTAGCTACCTATCTGATGAAAACTTCAAATGTCAGGGTGGGTCCTCCGATGGAGCTTCCAGAGGTAGCATGTATACAAAGGTATGAAATCACCCGTCCGAAACACATTCATTCCATCTCACATATCAGTTACTGATAATAGTAAGTGTTTGAACTCTTTATTTTCACGCGTTATTAAGCTTTCATGCAAGGATATAAAGCACATAAGTAGATCTCTTGGTAGCACGACTATTAATTTTGCCTTAGCCTATTGATTTATACAATAAGCTTATACCATGATATTGCAAAATAGGGATGTTGGTCTGGTACGTGGTACCGGTGCAAATAATTCATGATTGTATGCCTTCCAACTCTAGTACATATGTAATGCAATCAATGGACATCACCTTTACACATAATATACGAGTAAACCATGCATAGGCATAGACAAGAACTTGTAGAACAACCTATATTTGCATAAAATTGAATAAGTAAGCTTTGATTTGTGATGTATTGGTTTGCATGTGGTGAGGTATAGTTTCCTTTATATACCCAAGATGAGATAAACTTAATGGCCCACTCATAATTTTAAAGATAAACTAGGAGAACACCACCTTGTGATAGTCCTCCGGAGTAGGAATGGCAATGGGGCGGGTTTAGGGCGGGGCGGCCACCTTCCATCCCCAAACCCGATTAGCAAACCACGCCCCAAACTCACCCCGATCCCCAATGGGGATCTTATCGGGGCGCTCCATTGGGGCGAGATGCTCCCCCAAACCCGCTCCAATCCCCGTTGAGGATCTTATCGGGGCGCCTTTACGAGCGCAATGCTCCACAAAATACACGTTGTTCTCTGTTTATTGTTATTTTTACGCCATATTTTTACAAATGTGATTACATGCAATAATATGAAGAATCAACAACACGCTAATAACATATTAATTAGTAGCCTTTATAAGTTTTCAACAAATTAAGCATAAATAATGATAACCACGTTTAAAAAATCAATTTTTTTTAAAAAACATTACACAAAAGAAGTTTTCCTAATCACAACTTACAATCTTGCAAAGATAAAAAACAAAAAAAATGATAATATTGGTTTTATTACGTAAATCCTAACATAACAATATATGAATATAATAGCTTTATATGAATATAATAGCCCCGTCCCCGCCCAAAACCCGATAAAAATCCCAGTTAATGCCCCAAAACCCGCCCCGTAACCCGATAAGCATGCCCCGCCCCGCCCTAAAAAGTTCGGGTTTCGGGTTTCCCCATTGGGTTTGGTTTTTTTTACCATCCCTATTCCCAACCTATTCCCCTAGAGAATGATAACAACCCCTGAGTCTTGCCTATACAACACTACAATGATTAGGTACACTGCCTAGGGAGTTGTAAAACTTCGTGTTGAAGTCTTTACGACAACCGAACCACAACACCGAGTTTTTGGCGCCGCTGCGTGGGGAATAGTTAGGTTTTGACCATTGTTTAACTTAGGTCTACTCGCTTGAATCCTTTCAAGTGAGATTTTATTTTCGTTATATTAGCTTTCTCGTAGTCTATCTTTTCTTTGTGTTATTTGTTTCGTAAATCATTCTCGTCAACCACCATGGGAGACGCGAATCCTATCCGTACTCTTGGAGATTACTCCAGACCTAGCCACGAGGGCTATAGGAACACCATTGAGCTCCCCGAAGGGAACAATGTGGTACCTCTTCGATCCGACACCATCCGGTTGGTGCAAAACGGATGCTCATTCCACGGACTTCGGTCCGAGGATCCAAACCAACATCTCAAGGATTTCTTAAAACTTGTGGACTCACTTGACCTTGATGTTGCAAATAGGGAAAGAACGCGCCTGCGTTTATTTCAATTTTCCCTTCGCGATCAAGCTAGCAATTGGCTTGAACGTCTTCCAGCAGGATCCATCTCCACATGGGAGGATCTTACTACTCGTTTCCTTGCTCAATTCTTTCCACCGGGAAGGACTGCAAAACTCCGTAACGACATCCTGATGTTCCAACAACATCAAGGAGAGTCTCTTTCTGAAGCATGGACTCGTTTCAAGGACTTACTCCAAAAAGTCCCTCATCATGGCATCGATCTTTGGCTCCAAGTCCAAATCTTTTATGACCATGTCAATCCCGCCACAAGACGAACCATCGATCAATCGGCCGGTGGTAAGCTTCGTGACAGAAACGCCAAAGAATCCTGGGCACTATTAGAGGACCTCGCCCTCTATGACAACAAAAGTTGGAACGACCCAAGGGATTTTGCTAAGCCGGTCAAGGCAATCTCTTTGCCTCAAGATGTCCCGAGTACATCCGACCGCCGCCTCATCGAGCTCGAACATCAAGTCCAACGCTTGATGGAAGCCTACATTGCTCCGATGCAACCTACTCAAGTGAACAAGATCACTTCTTCATGTGAGATCTGTAGTGGTCCCCACGACACTCAGTACTGCATGGAAAATCCCGAGCAAGCTTTTGTTGAATATGCATCCTCGCGTACCGACGAAGCGGGAGGTAAGTGGTACACTTTCAAACCCGAGCAAAACAATCTTGGTGACACCTACAATCCGTCATGGAAAAGTCACCCAAACCTTAGGTGGAGACAACCCCAAAATTCCCAAAATAATTTTTCAAACCCACCTAACCGGTTCCAACCCAACGGTTCGATCCTGAACCGTTCCTTCAACAACAATCCTCAAAGTTTTAACAATCAATCAAATCTCGAAGGATTGGTGTCCAACTTCATGGCATCTCAAGACGCTAGATTGTCAAAGTTTGAAGCCGATTTCAAACAACAACAAAGCAAGATGACCAATAAAATCGACACGGTATTGAAGGCCATCACATGATTTTCTCAAGGGGATGCTCTAAACACAGGGGGGATGGATTAAGGGAAGGATTTGATGACTGGAGATGTTGAAAAGAGTACTGAAAAAGGAAGTGATAACACAGATGAAGCAACAAATGTATTGAGCACTTTGGAAGCTGCTAATGTTCTATCTAGTGGAAGCTTTCCCACTGTTGCCCCTGCTGGTGTTGCCACTGCTAGTGGAAGTTTTCCCACTGCTGCAATTTTTACCACTACCAGTGTTACAACACCTTATACAAGAAGGACAAGAGCTTCAAGAGAAATTATTATTGAACCTTCTCACACTAACAGTATTCCAACCATCAGTGCAAAAGGAAAAGGAAAGGAGAAAATGGTAGAGTCTACAAGTACAAAGAAGAAGAAGATTCAGGAACAGCTAGATGCTCAAGTGGCTAAAGAGTTAGAAATGAAGTTTGCCAGGGAAGAATAGTTGATTAAAGATCAAGGTGAGAAAGATGCTGAAATAGCCAGGGCTCAAGTAGAAAATGAACTTAGGATGATGATTGTTGAACTTGATAGGAGCAATGAATTGATTGCCAAGTACATGACAGAGTATGAACAAGCTGAAGCTGATTTGTCACTTGAAGAGAAAATGGAGTTAATTACTGAACTCATTAAGTATCAAAGGAACCTTGCTAAAATCAAAAAGTATCAAGCCTAGCAGAGCAAGACATCAACAAAAATAGAGAAAATGAATTTCTACATGGCCGTACTAAAGAGTCATACTGGATGGAAGAGTAAAGACTTCAGGGGAATGACATTTGAACAAATTGAAGAAAAATTCATTCCATTCTGGAAACAGTTGCAAGATTTTGTGCCTATGAACTTCAAGACAGAAAGTGAAAGAGTTAAGAGACCAGGAATTCAGTTGGCTCAAGAAAGCTCTAAGAGATTGAAGACAGCTAAAGCTTCAGGATCAGAACCCTCTCAAGAACATCAAACCAAAGATTCTAAAGAGCTATTTGAGGAAGAGCTTAAGAAGATGATGGAGATAGTACCTGTAGAAGAAGTTTACATTGAAGCTCTACAGGCAAAATATCCTATTATAGAATGGGAAATCTACTCTGAAGAACAAAGAAAATATTGGAAAATCATTAGAGTTGGGAATCACACAGAAGTTTATCAAACATTTGAAGAGATGCTAAAGAGGTTTGATAGATAGGATCTGGATAGGCTTTGGAGTTTGGTCAAGAAGACTTTCAGCACTACAGATCCTACAGAGGACAAAGAAAAGGAGCTTTGGGTTGAGCTAAAGAGACTATATAAACCAGATCCTAGAGACCATCTATGGGCACTTCAAAGATACATGCATGATCCCTTGGAATGGAGGCTCTATGACACATGTGGTGTTCACCATGTATCTACTGAAAGAGGACATGAGATTTTTATGCTAGTGGAGAAAGACTATCCTTTGACAAAAGGACTTACAACTTTGCTGCTGTGTAACAAGCTACAAGTGGACCAGTATTCAGAAATGGCTAATGAACTTCTGATAAAAATATATAGTATAGCAAACAGTCCAAGATGACAAGATGTTTGGAAGCATCCTCTCCAAGATTAACATTTTATTCAAGAAACTTGATTTGAAGATTAGAGTATCAACTTTAGGGGAGGATTGTTGGGAATAAAATGCTCCAAGGTATTCCCACTGCTAGTTATGTTCATTCCCACTGCTAGAGTATTTTCCCACTGCTAGTGTTATGTATTCCCACTGCTAGAGAAAGGTCTCCACTGCTGAAGTTTTTCCACTGCTGTCTTAAGGATAAGGATTACACAAAGTCAAATACGCGGTTATTGTTATATTTAGAATATATTCTATGTATATCTGTTGTTTTTAGAAGATATGGTTAGGACTTATCTTGTACAGGGCTCCTTGTGCTATAAAAGGAGTCCTTAGGTTAGAGTAGAAAGATACATCTTCAATATACATTCTTTAATAGCTTTAAGGTTGTGTAAACCCTAGTACTGGTTGAGTACTCGTATTATTACATCAATAATATTAAAGCTTTTTGTGTAACTCACTGTTCTATTCATTTCACTGTTCCATTTATTTCATTGTTATTCTTCTTGATCATTAAAGGTTAGATTCCGCATAACCTTTGGTGAAACATCTTAACAAAGTTTCTCTCATTGTTAGTTTAGATTTATCCAAGGTGACAATAACCTTACAAGCTAAGGTATTAGATCCAAGTTTGGGAACAACAAATTATCGTTACCATTCGATAAATTTTCTTTAAAAATGTTTATGTATTGTATAATTATTAGGACCTCGTACTTTGTAAACTCTAATGTTTAAATATATCAAATGTGTAACTTTTTAAAACGTCTCATTTAGAGATCGTTTTCTGTAACTTGTACTTTTTGCTATAAAGTAGTACCCTCGGTTGCCTTCCGTTGCTATTTGAAATTAAGGGTGCTACAGATTGGTATTAGAGCACCGGTTATAGAGAATTAGGTTGGATTTAGTACCTAGACTATAACTAATATGTATATTAGGAGCCCCTTATTGCCTTATATAATATTCGTACACGTATACTTCCTAAATGCTTATGCTTATTATATTTATTGCATCACTATTAAAGTTATATAAAGGCTATTTATATAAATACATGATTTGCTTTTTGATTACTTTTGCTTATCTTCGAGAGCATCACTATTTATTTATATAAATGTTGACTATTTTCGATCATTTATACTTATTTACCAAAGCATTACTATTTACTTTATATAAAAGTTATTTATATAAATACTTGATTATTTTCTAACCACTTATGCTCATTTATTTTCAGAGCATTATGGCGGATCCTGCTTCCCCTGACCACTTACCTGCTTCACCTGACCATGCATGTGTCTTGATCACATATTAGGTCACCTGGGCTTAGAGCCCGCAGCCCGCATCCTCTGACCATGTATTTGCTTTTCTCGATGATGATCTAGTAGTAGAGATTGAGGAGGATCAGGATATGGATATTGATGAGGAGGATCTTGAGGAGGATCAAAAAATAGACTTTGAGGATGAGGAGGATAAGTGAGAGGATGACAATGTCTGGTTGATGGCTCCAGTCATACCTCCTAGAGCTGCTTCACTGACTAGACCAGATACACCACCATTACCATCATCTATACCTGCTCCCTTACCGATTGACCCTATGATGTTACATGCCTATCAGACCACTACCACTGACCCTACACCTTGGATACCCCCGACCCTCATAGGTTCCAATAGGAGAGGGATCATATTCATAGTACCTTTAAGGTTGGAGGTCATCCTCAGCAGCACCTGATGCATCACATCTAGTGGGACGTCCTCTTCTTGTGGTGGCATCTCGTGTTGCCCTTCACCACCAGGAGATTAGGACCTCACAAGTGAGAGCATATAGGATTGAGAGTATTCAGACTAGGCTTAGGAGATCTGAGCAGGTGATTAAGAAAGATATTGGATGGCTGAGAGAGCGCCTTGATGTCATCCAGGCTAGGGCCCTTTCTTTGGTAAGAAAGGTAGACCGTTTGAGTGACGACTAGGATATTGATAATATTGCTATTTCTGAGTTATAGCCTAGGATGACTGCTATCGAGGAGAGAGTTCAGTCACTGGTATAGGATTGAGAGAATGTTGCTGATGTGCCAGATGTTGCTAAGATAGATGTTCTTGAGCTGAGGTACAGGGAAGATAATTACCCTCGTGAGCAGGTTGATGCATTAAGAGTTGAGGTAGATGGTCTGCACGTGAGTGCAGAGACTATAAGTTAGGAGGTGTAGACTCTACAGACTGCTTTACAAGATGCTAGAGCAGAGATACTAGACTTATGGACTCGCCTGAGTGTGAGTGAGTGGAGTGAGGTGAGTATGAGCGCTTTGATACTCAGGATGGCGGAGCACATCAATGCGCTAGAGCAGAGACCCTCAGGATCGCAGGGACCACCAGACAGTTCTCGTTAGATTAGATTTTACTTGTAGCTTTTAACTTTTGTATTACTAAACTGAGAGTCTTAGTTAGTAGATATAATGCTGTCAGTTGTACTTGTCTTTTCATATTTTGTAAAACAACACAGTAAGTGTAAAACTTATTTTTTTATGATAAATATTATGCTACTTTATGATGTTATCCTATGTTGTTATGGTTATTTATATTCTCATTCTATTTTATTTTTACATATCTTGATCTCAATTATCGTGCGAACTCTTACTAAATGACATCTTTGTGTTGTTGATAGAATCATGCCGCCATGGAGAATAAATTAAGCTTCTATTGAGCGACTCATTGCTGATCGCGTGGCCACGACAATTGCAAAGCACGAGGAAAATAGAGCCAATGCAGCTGGAGCTGCTCGACCAGCTGGAGCTAGAGCTAGAGCTGCTAGGCTAACTGGAGCCGGAGTAGCTAGGCCAATTGGAGCTAGAGCTGGAACTGCTGGACCGGTTGGAGGTGTTGCAAGAGGGAATGTTGCACCCGAGATTCACAAGTATACTTACAAAAGCTTCTTGAAATATAATCTCTACACATTGAGTGGTATTGAAGGCAAAGTAGGATTGAGCAGATGGTTTGAGAAGTTGGAATTAGTTTTTTGTATTAGTGGTTGTGCTGATGAAAGCATAGTTAAGGTTGCTACTTATATTTTACAAGGTCGTGCCTTAACATGGTGGAATGGCTATGTCTAGACTGTGGGTATCGATGCTGGACCAAACTGAAAGAAATGATGACTGCGAAGTACTGTTCGAGAAATGAAATATAGAAAATGGAGCAAGAGTTATAGAATCTGACTGTGAAAGGGGATGATATTTCTGGATACATTGACCATTTTTATGAGTTAGTTATAATGTGCCCTACAATGGTTACCCTGAGTACAAAAAGATAGAACTCTACATCTGGGGACTTCTAGAAAAGATTCAAGGGAATGTACCTTTTTCCAAGCCTGCTACCACCTATGAGGCCATCTGTATAGCACATAACTTAATGGATCAGAAAGTTAGCGCCAAAGCTGCAAGAGGCAGTGATGGCAACAAGCAAAAGTGAGAGGACCACGAGGGTGGTAACAACAACAACTGCAACAATAACCACCACCATCAATAAAATCTAGCCTAGGGAAGGGGTTATGCTGGAAACCTACCACTGTGTAACCGATGTAAGTTGCATCACAATGGTCCATGCACTGTTAAATGTAGAAGTTACCAATAGACAAGTCATCAAACCAAGGACTACAGGAGTAAGACCGCTGCTACTGACAACAACTTGCAACCAGTAGTGACATGTTATGTATGTGTAGAGAAAGGGCATTACAAGAACAGATGTCCTAAGAGGAAGGACCAGCAAGCTGAAGGTGCTTGAGGGAGAGCATACATGATGAGGAGTAGAGAGCCTCAACAGGACCTGAACATGGTTATAGGTACGTTCTTACCTAACAACCACTATGCTACTGTTTTATTTGATTCAGGTGCCGATAAAAGTTTTGTGTCTTCTACTTTTAGTACTTTGATTGATATTGCTCCTTCTACACTAGACACTAGTTATGATGTAGAATTAGTTGATGGAAAAGTAGTAAGCACTAACACCGTTTTGCGTGGTTGCACTCTAAATCTATTAAACCACCCATTTAAAATTGATTTACTACCGATCGAACTAGGAAGTTTTGATGTCGTTATTAGTATGGACTAGTATTTCGAACATCACGTGGTTATCATGTGTGATGAAAAGATTGTTCCTATACCTTATAACAACAAGATGCTGACAATCGAGGGCGATTGACGCAGATCCCGATTAAGTGTCATATCTTGCATAAAGGCCTGAAAGTACATCGAGAAGGGATGTCAATTGTTTCTGGCACATGTGACGAAAAAGAAAGCTGCAGAGAAACGTTTAAAGGATGTGCCCATCGTTCGAGATTTTCTAAAAGTCTAGCCTGAAGACTTACCAGGAATCCCACCAATTCGCCAAGTAGAATTTCAGCTCGACTTGGTACCCGGCGCAACGCCTGTGGCTCGTACACCATATCAGTTAGCTCCGTCAGAAATGAAAGAATTGTCCTAGCAACTACAATAACTTTCGGATAAAGGGTTTATTCGACCAAGCTTATCACCTTGGGGAGCTCTGGTATTATTTGTTAAGAAGAAGGACAAATCATTCCGAATGTGTATCGACTACCGTGAACTTAACAAGTTAAGTGTAAAGAACCGTTACCTGCTTCCAAGAATCAACGATTTGTTTGATCAACTCTAAGGTTCTACATTTACTCAAAGATCGATCTGCGATCAGGTTATCACCAACTCTAAGTTCGGGAAGAAGATATTCTAAAAACAACATTTAGGACTCCATATGGTCATTATGAGTTCCAAGTAATGCCGTTTGGTTTGACCAACACACTGGCGGTATTCATGGATTTGATGAATCGGGTGTGCAAACTATATTAAGACAAGTTTGTGATCGTGTTCATTGAAGATATTCTGATCTACTCTCAAAATAAGAAAGAGCACGAGGAACATCTGAAGGCTATCCTAAAATTTATAAAAAAGGAGCAATTATGAGCTAAATTTTCAAAATGTGAGTTTTGGATGAAATCAGTACAATTTCTCGGTCATGTAATCGATAGTCAAGGCATTCATGTCAATCCTGCAAAGATAGAGGCTATTAAAAATTAGGCTGCACCAACAACTCCAACCGAGTTACGACAATTTTTAAAACTTGTGGGTTATTACATAAGGTTTATAGAAGGCTTTTCCTTGATAGCCAAACCTCTGACTAACCTGACTCTGAAAAATAAAAAGTATGAATGGGGCAAAGGAAGAAGAAGCATTCTGATGACATTAAATAACATCACTTTTATAGCATCAATTATCCTAAGTAAATAACCCATTTTGTATGATTATTGCAAGAATTGTTAATTAATTGTTTGTATTTGAGAATTGCAGTAATTATGGAGTACTTGGTGAAGATTAGCAAAAAGGCACGCATTCTGGAGCTTGACCAAAGACATATGAAGAAACTGATTCTGACATCCTATACATCGTATCCATCAAGGAAGATACGACGTATCAGTGCATACACTTTACAAGAAACCACGAAGACTCAAAGATCAATACGCCATATCCAGAAGGAATCTATATGCTGTCACACCCTAACATAGGCGAAAACACGGGTATGCGACAAAGAATGATCAATCATAACACAAGATACATAATAGAGAAAAAATAAAATGCATGAATGAAAAGTGTCATGAAGATCATTCACCTCAAATACAGATTTGAGTGAAGTCCCAACAAAACATAACACATAGTCGCCAATTATTACAACCATAAGCTCACGCAGGGGTCCATACTAGTCTCAAACCAAATCCTCAAAGTACTTATATCCAGAATAAAACTCAAATACTTCTTCTAGAAATACAATCCATACATGATGTCTTAAAGTCTGCTAACACGCATCACAATCCTACTGATCATTTCCTTCACCTAAAAATGATACTCGAAAACGTCAACAATAATGTTGGTGAGCTCGTAAGTTTGGAGAAAACCCAGTCGCTGTGTCAATATCTCAAACAGTTGGATAATTGTGCAATATGACAATGAATAATACATGTAAAAGCACTTAATCCCATGACTTAGCATCCTCGCTAATCATGTACCGTGACCTAGCATCTTTGCTAGTCATCAATACAGCATATACCAATGCTTTTGGGGTCGCAACACCGTTGTCTCACGCACCTAAAGCCTACAACTGGAGCTATATATAGGGCGAAAGATCACAAGTCCCACCCAAAAGTTCGACACAGAAAGTTCCACACAACATATTCTACCAAAACTCATGTCATTCACATAGTAGTCATAGGCACATAACATTGTCCCAAAAACACAACCACATTTCGCACAGTTCAAAAAACAGTTCAAAACACATTTGAGTATCATTTTCCACCAATGGAAAAGATTTGAAAAAGTGGCACTATGAGAACTCACCTCAAGCAGCAAACTCAATGTCACACAAGCAAATGCAACGACGTCCGAACATGACCTAGTCCAATTAATGTTCCACTCAGACATTTATTTTAAAAACAATTTTCAGGTTTGATGCATAGAGTTCAAATGCATGTTGTACGGTTATTCTTAATGTTTTAGTGGTGTGATGGTTGAGAACTTAACTTCAAAGATATCACACTTCCAACTCATTCCGTAGCATAATATATATACTTATACTATTTAATAATATAGTAGAGTAATATAAGAAAATTCTTATAATAAGCACTTATAATATACTTCGGTAAGTCCATTCAGTACTCTTAGTTACCATTAATTTATCATTTAAATATAAGAAACGGAACATTTAATTATACTAAACAATTTAGAAAAGTTTCAAAAAGTACATTTTTCGTCTTTTAGTCGACTTATTAAAATAATAATATTTTATTATTTTATTGAAACTCGCGTTTTGGGTAAAATTACTAAGTATAGATTTTTTACGAAATTTCGACATGACCCGTACATTTATACAATGTTTTCCAAGGTTTTTAAACCTTTATTTCAAACAATTTTCCACAAATTCACCATTTTCCGACAAAATGCCAAAAAAATCCATATTTCTCAATGTTCACCAAAACGTATTTCCTAAACGACTTTCAATATCAATTCATAAGTATGTCCCATTTAACAAAGTTCGCCAAAACTCATAAATGACTAATTCACACTTATTGGGCCTTAAGGCCCAATAAGGATCCATTAAGATATTCATATGTATAATATATACTTTAGGCCCAATACTAAAGCCCATTAGTAAAAATAGCCTAAATTAATAGCTAACAAAATAATCCGGACCACAATAAGCCCACAATAAGCCACGACTTATTGGGCTTATTGGGCCGTGAGCCCTTAAGCTCCCAAAACCAATCCACTAAGCTCGAAAATAAGCTAATAAACTATGTAGTATATTCGGTTATCACCATAAGCTATCAAAATAGTCCACAAAAATACGACATAAGAGGTAAATAACCAAAAATACCCTTCTTGTATTTTCCCTTTTTGCCGTGAGCTAATAAGCCCAAAATAAGGTCGAAAATTGCTTAATAATAAGCCAAATAATCCAATATTTAAAATAAGCTACATAGCAAATAAATATTTTTCAACCATCACGACCACGACAACAAAACTAACAAAACCTCACTTTCTTTTCCCTTTATTCAAACCCCAAACCGAACCTTTTTAACCTTTCGCAAACTTTTCATTTTTGATTTTTAACAAACGTACCATACAACTAACTTCTATGCATCATTTAACACACAAAAGTACAAGTTAAATCAAGATTTAGAAAACTTACAATTAGGGTTTTGAAAAGCGAGAACGAACGCGAACCGACTACCCAAACGTAGTTTAAACAACAACCTGAATACTAGAATCAACCCGAAAGTACCCAAACTCTCAGGGTTTTGATCAAGATTGAAAAATAAGGGGTGTGTTTGTGTGCTTAGGTCAGACGCAAGAAGAGAAAGAAAGAGAGAAAGAGATTTTGATGTTTAAAAGTAAAAACATGAATTGTGTGTGTTTAGGATAGATACAAAATGTATATAGTACTAGGGATGGACCATTGTTGCTAAAATCTTTCCTCCTTGTCTCACCTTTGGCTCAACCCGATTATAGCATCCAAGGAGGGGTCGGGATGCTTTCTTTTTGTGTCGGGTTTACTTAAAACTCAAAAACATTGATCGTAAAATATTTCTCAAAGTTACTTAGCATTTTTATTCACTTTAAAAATACTTTTCCCATAACTTAGAGTATTTACATGACACATTTCCAATTAAAACTTCCCAAAACTCATTTTGAACATTAACGGACGTGTCGGGACTCGTTTTTGGCATTTTACGCTATTCACGGGTCAAACCACCCGGAACATAATCAACATAAGAATACCCACTAAAAAGGATTATTATACACCATATAACCATAGAATACCTCAATCATATGAATTCACCACCGTCAACACGGTACGCGTTCTAACAAAATTGACAAAAGTTAAATAGTCAAAGGACTAAATTAGAATATTCAAACCACAGAAAAGGGAAAGGGTTACATTCTACCCCCCTTAAAAGAATTTTTACCTTAAAATTCAGCTACTACCAGCACTAAACAGATGCGGATACTTGAGTTTCATTTGGTCTTCACGCTCCCACGTGAATTCAGGTCCATGTTTCGAATTCCACCGGACCTTGATGATGGCAATTCTACTCCGCTTAAGTTTCTTGAACCCTCGTTCCAAGATTTTCACAGGTTCTTCCACAAAATTCAACTTAGCATCAACTCGAATCTCATCTAAAGGTACTTGCAGTGTTAGGTCAGCCAAACACTTCTTAAGGTTTGACACGTGGAACGTGTCATGAACACCATTTAATATCTCAGGTAGTCTAAGTCTATATGCTACAAGACCTACCTTCTCAAGAATCTCAAAAAGTCCTATAAATCTAGGTGCTAGTTTCCCTTTCGTCCTAAAGCGTACCACACCTTTCCAAGGCGATACTTTGAGCAAGACATAGTCACCTACACTGAACTCTAGAGGCTTCCTCCTCTTATCGGCATAACTTTTCTGGCGATCATGCCCAGCCTTAAGTCTATCCTTAATCTGCGAGATCTTCTTAGTGGTCTTTTGCACTAACTCAAGCACTATCAAATGTCCTTCCCCAACTTCTGCCCACATAATCGGTGAGCGGCACTTCCTACCATACAAGGCTTCAAATGGTGCACACCGCATACTAGAATGATAACTATTGTTATATGAAAACTCAACTAATGGAAGATGAACATCCCAACTTCCCTTGAAGTCTAGGACGCACGCACTAAGCATGTCTTCCAATGTCTGGATGGTACGCTCACTCTGACCGTCGGTCTGAGGGTGGTAAGCCGTACTTATGTGTAATCGGGTTCCTAATGCCTCTTGCATTGACTGCCAAAACCTTGACGTAAATTGACTATCACGATCAGATATGATCGAGATCGGCACACCATGCCTAGCAACAATCTCATTAAGAGTCTAGCTAACCTATCCATCTTATAATCCTCACGCATTGGTAGAAAATGAGCAGACTTTGTCAATCGGTCTACAATGACCCAGATTGTATCATGCCAACTACTATTCCTTGGTAACTTCATAACAAAATCCATTGCTATCCCTTCCCATTTCCATTCGGGAATCTCAGGTTGCTAAAGTACGCCAGACGGCCTCTAATGTTCAGCCTTAACCTTCAGACAAGTCAAACACTTACTCACATACACAATTATGTCCTTCTTCATACCAGGCCACTAATACCTATCTCTAAGGTCATAATACATCTTATTAGCTCCTGGGTGTACAGAGTACTTTGACTTATGGGCCTCATCCATAATTAGGGTTCTCACATAACCCTTTAAATGAACTCATATTCGATCCAGGTAGTACAAAGCTCCATCACTCCTATGTTCTATTATCTCATCTAAACCTTTCTACAATCCTGCAGACTCATCACATACCTCCTTCTTAGCCGCTAGTATCCTATCCTTGATACTCGACTAAAGGGTTATATTCATAGCTCAAACTCTCTTAGGTTTCACTCTGTCTTTCCTACTCAGTGCATCAGCTACTACGTTTGCCTTACCAGGATGGTAGCAAATTTAGCAGTCGTAATCACTAAAAAGCTCTATCTAGCGACGCTATCGCATGTTCAATTACTTTTGGCTAAAGATATGTTGGAGACTCTTATGATCAGTATATATGACACTCTTTGTCCCATACATATAATGTCTCTAGATCGTAAGGGCAAACACAACTACACCCAACTCCAGATCATGGGTGGTGTAATTCTTCTCATGAATTTTCAACTGCCTAGATGCATATGCTATCACCCTAACTCTTTGCATCAACACATAACCTAGACCTAAACCAGACGCATCACAATATACCACAAAATATTTCAGTCTATCAAGGAGAGCTAGAACAGGTGCATCACACAACTTACCCTTCAAAGTTTGAAATGTTTTCTCATGCTTTTCACCCCAATCAAAGGTCTTACTTTTCTGACTCAAGACAGTAAGCGGCTTAGCTATCTTAGAAAAGTTCTCAATGAATCTACGGTAATACCCTGCCAATCCTAAGAAGGAACGAACTTCAGACAGAGTTCTAAGGGCTTCCCAATTCTTTACATCTTCAATCTTAATAGGGTCTACATGAATACCATCTTCATTAATCACATTTCTAAGAAACTATACTTCTCGCAACCAGAATTCACACTTAGAAAACTTAGCATACAATTTCTCTTTCTTGGGCAATTCTAAGACTAGTCCTAGGTGCACTTCATGCTCTTCCCAGGTCTTAGAATAAACCAAAAGATCATCAATGAACACTATCACAAACTTTTCTAGGTACGACCTACATACTCGGTTCATCAGATCCATAAATACCGCTGGTGCGTTAGTCAAACCAAAGGGCATTACTGTGAACTTGAAATGTCTATAATGAGTTCTAAACACAGTCTTTGGAATGTCATCCTTATGCACTCTCAACTAGTGGTATCCGAACCTAAGATCTATCTTAGAAAAGTATTGTGATCCTTAAAGTTGATTGAACAGGTGTTCTATCTTAAGGAGTGGATAACGGTTCTTAATGGTCAACTTGTTCAGCTCTCTATAATAAATACACATCCTAAAGGAACCATCCTTCTTCTTCACAAACAATACCGGTGCTCCCAAGGAGACGAGCTTGGTCGAATGAAACCTTTTTCCTAGAGTTCCTTGAGTTGACCCAACAACTCCTCTATTTTAGAAGGGACTAATCAATAGGGAGATTTCGTGACCGGTATTGCTCCAGGGACTAACTCAATATGAAATTTGATTTCTCGATTAGGTGGTAACCCTGATAGGTCATCCGGAAATACTTCAGGATAGTCTTTAACCACAACAATCTCTTCTTGCTTTTGTTTCTTAGTCTTAGCACTCCTTAGATGTCTCATTTTCTCTTCTAGTATTTCTCCTATAACTCTAAGTATGTTGTCATCCAGTAGTGGTATTCTAACTACCTTCTCGTGACAAATTATCTCAGCCTTATGGTTAGACAACCAATCTATTCCTATGATCATATCAAAACTCCCGCTTCCAAATGGTATCAAATTTATATCGAACACATGACCTTCTATTTCTAGTTTGCATCCCTTAATGACCTTATTGATTTCTACTAGCTGCCCGCTAGCTATCTCAATCTCATAACTAAACCCTAAATCACTAGGTTCTATGCCTAACAAGGGTATGTAAGTAGTGGAAACAAAACTATAGTCGGCACCAGACTCAAATAATATTATGACGTAATGATAGTTTAGAGTGAACGTACCCGTCATGATGTTTGTGTCCTGGCGAGTCTCCTCTGCTCCTAACATAAACGCCCTTCCACGTGCCTGGTTACCGTTGTTCCCACGACCATGACCCCTATTAACAGCCATGTTGATCCTAATTCTTAATCGATTCCTTAGGTTTTCTAAGGTTAAATAACCTTGGGTAAATCCAAAATAACTTGTTGTAGAAACTTTGTATGTATACTAAAGTGTATGTGGAATCTACAACTTAATCTCTAGAAGTATTATGAATAAAACAGTAATCATGAATAAACAAAGATATAACCAAATGCTCCAATATTATTAGATCAATAATACGAGTACTCTTCACTAGTATTAGGGTTTACAACCTTGAAGCTTTTATAAATCGACTTGACAACTATGAAAAATTTAAATGCAAAAATTAATATCTCAACTAATGCCCTAGAGCCTCCTTTTATAGACTAAGGAGTACTAGTCGACTTACAATACATTCCTAAGATATCATAATCTTTTCTAAACATAAACGTAATCTCTTAAACAAATACATTATGTATATCTTGTACAAAAATATCTCAATACTTATCTTTACAAGTATTCTTGTTCTCCAAACAATCTTTATCTCTTTAAACCGTCTTTATCCTTTTGGCAGTAGTAAGTCTTCTAGCAGTTGTAATCTAGCAGCATAAACTTTTGTATCGGCAGTACTGATAAACATAAGCAGTAGTAACATTAGTACTAGGAGTACTAATTTTATACTAATGTAGGAACTTGTGTACTAGCAGTCTTTAACATTTTACTAGCAGCACTCTACTACTTAGCTTATATTTTAGTCTTCAACTCTGAGTAGTCTTAACCGTCAACTAACTTGTAGTAACTTTATGTCCTAACAAGTTACTTAAATTTATACTAACAGTAGTAACTAGCAGTGGTAACTTTATACTACCAGTACTAACTACTTAGCATAATTTCCATTATATACCTGAGCAGTAGTAACTCTAAGAATCCTTGAAGTCTTTTAAGTCATAACAATCCTCCCCTAAACTTGATGTCCATCTTCTTAATCTTCAAGTTTCTTTGTTAAAAGTCTTCATCACTATCAGGAAGATGCATTCAAATCTTTTATTGACCCTTTTGCTGCTTTACCATAAGCTTGAGTAGTTAATAGAACATCTCATTAAAATAATCAGTATGAAGTTTCTTGTTTAGCATATTGGTGATTGTTATTGGTGTGAGGAAATATCTCTTTTCAACTAACATTAAGATGTGACTTTCTAACGTTAAAAAAGTGCATCCACGATGAAATTATACAATTTCAAACAGTCACTGTATATTCAGATGCACGGATTTATCCATAACTTCACTTCTAATGTCTGGTTCAAACATGACTTTTAAATCACCCCACAACACTCTTTCATGTTCATCTTCAGGCCTTATATCACCATGCTTTGTTTTGACCAATTTCCAAAGAGTCTGCAAATCTTCTCTGTCAATATCTTGAAGCATTCTAACCATTGAAGAATATCTCTTTGAACTTCCATCTGCTCTTATCAATTGATAATGTACCATTATTCCTTCTTTAAGAAGCTTGTATTCAACAATCACTGGTGGTTTGGTAGCAAGTGGTATAACATCAATTGCTATTTCATCATCTTTGACTATCACCAGATGCTTTTTTAGCTCAGCTTATATTTACTTCAACTTTCTTCATTGCGCTTTTGTCTCTTTATTCATCTTCAATTCTTTGTCTCTTAGAAGTTCTTGTTGTTTCTCTTCCTCTCTTTTCTTTTCATTAGCAGTGTAGCGGGGGGGGGGGGGGGTGGTGGATCTTCTTTCTGATGCCTTTAGCTTTCTCCTCACTACTTTTTGCCTTCTTTGACTTATCAGATTCCAGTTCATCCTTTGTACCTTTAGAAATTTCTTCTGTTCCCTTTTTGCTTTTAACTACCTGAGAATCCATAGGTATAAAAGTATTTACTCTCCTCATTTCATTATTAAACAACTTCTGAATCTCTTCATAGCTTTTGCTCTTCAATTGATTATGCTTGTATCCACCTATGTTTTTAAGATAGGTAGACATTAGATTCCTCTTTTAAGCTTTAGTTGGCGGCTTTCTTCTTTTCTCTTCAGCTCTAAGCATTGCAAAGTGTTTCTTTCTTTTGTTCATAAGCTCTACAAACAATCTTGATCTTTCTTCAATAGTTATCTCTCATTGTTCTTCTGTTTGTAGCCTCTGAGCTAACTCAAAATTTGCCTCCATCATAGCTTGTGTATTATCCCATGACTCAATCAAAGCTATGTTGGCTTCTTCTTCCTGTTTCCTTGAAAGCCTTTCTTCTTCCATAAGTTTAGCCTCCAACTGAGCTTGAAGATTTCTTGCCAAATCTTCATCAAGAGCAACTTGATATTTTCTTTTCAGAGGGACTTCAGGATCAATCATGATTGATTTGCCTTTGTCTTTAATCATTGAAGGTTGTGCTTCTTGTAAAGTTCTAAATTCACTTGGCTCCTGAACTACAACCTCTCTAGCCTTGGGTCTTGTCGTTTTTGTTGTTGTAGCAGCAGTAACAACAACTTTAGGTTTAGCTGCTTTGATTTTAATAAGAGTTTGAGCCAAAGTTAATTCATCAATCTTGGCAGTAGTAACTCCTTCATCAGCAGTAGAAACTTTAATTGTAGGAGCAGCACTATCTTCAACAATAGTATTTACCTCTCTTTCCTTTGGACTCTGCTCTTGTTTCTCACTAACTGGCATATCCACAACTATCTCATCACCATGGAGATCATCTTTATTAAACATATCTGCATCATCAGACCTCCCCTGGGTATCATCAACTAAAGAAACATCAGCATCCTTATCAATGTCTTCAATGCTCCTCCCCTGTTTGGATGCATCTTCATGATCACCCAAACTCTCCTTATCCTTAAAGAATTCAACTCTTTTAGACATACCAACTTTCCTTAATCTTTTTAATCCTGTAGTTCTTGATTTCTTTTTCCTTTCTAACTTCTAGACCCTCTTCTTTAAATCAGCAATCTCCTTTGTTTGAGCTTCCTTTGCCTTTTCTAAATCAAGAACCTGTTTTTGTAAGTTAGTACACAAAAGCATCAATTTAGATAGTTTCATGCTATCCTCACCACTGAGAGGTGGATCATTGGAAGGTGTAGGAACACTGTCACCTTATTGTGTCTCCTCTTGAGTAACTGCAGTGTCCTTCCTCTGTTTCCTCCTGGATTGTTTCTTCTAAGATCTAGAGGATTATGGTTGAGTAGGAATGGGTGTCTGATGAGAATCAGTAGGAATACCTAAATTTACACCCTCATCTTAATTAGGTTGAACCATCATTGTTGCAAACATGGGTGTTATCCTTCCAAAAAAAATCCTTTCCTTCTCTCTTTAAATTGGCAAAGATTTTCTTTATGTGTGAAGGGTTAACATAAATCTTCTTGTGTTGTGACATATCACCAAGCTGTTGATTAATGAATACTTGTAGAAATCATAGATACATCAGAAATTTAACCCCTACATCTAAGTGTTTCACCATAGCATCAAAAATGTACTTAGACATATTAAATTTTTGGTTTGTAGCCAAGCATATGATTAAAGAAGCCATTGTACTACTAAATTCATTCCATGCAGTGGATTTAGCACTAAGGCATTATGTAATAGTGTGAATTAAGAACTTCCACCATGTTGTGAGTATCAGCAAAAGTTAAGGTTGACATTGTGTTGTAGTTTTGATGCTCAAAGATGAAATTGAGTTAGGGTTTATGGTTAGAGAGTGTTTGAATGATTAAAATCGAATAAAGAATCGAATGAAACCCTGTAATTAAATTCATTGAATGCCAAACAGAGAGGTGTCTAATAGTCAAAAACATCAGTTTCAATCTTAAAAATTTTGGCAGTTAAGTCGACCCACCAAGTGATTGATTCTTTGGTTCTATCAAACCATCTTCGTGCACTCGTCCACCATGAGATTGGAAAACAACAATTCTCATTTTTTTCATTTAATCATGATCTACAATGGGTAATTTGATTGGGGACCCAATAATTTTTAGGTAGTATTCAATAATGCTCAAGACTGCGTCCTTCTCAGTTTGTTCCACTAAATGCATTGTTGGCATAAGATCCAAGAGTTTTCCTTTTAGGCTCATAAAGCATTTTTCCTATTTACTGTAATTACTGTGTAATCCGAATAGTGATATGCTATTGACATTAGGCGCAAATGTTTTCCATACTTGACTTATTTTCCCTATTCCCGCCATAAAACTTTCTTCAATCGACTAGCTTCTGATAAGTATGGTCTTGTAACAAGGGTAAAATATCAGCAAGATTTTCTCTGAAGAAAGATAAAAAAATTTAGCACGAAAATCAAATATGAAAACTAAGATTCTATTTCTGTTACAGATGATCAATACATAGTATTCAATAGAAGTGAATACGTCGTATTAATCTTTTGAGTGAATACGCAGTATTGGACCTAAAGTTTTATACCGTATCCGATGGAAGTGGAACAAACACCGATCAGAGTTACTACCGACAAGTGTATTACGAAAAACAATTAAATTAAACACACAAATATACAAACAAACAATTAAACTAACTAATACAAAATATACAGAATATACACTAATCTAATTTACACTACTCCTAAGGGTTAGATCTAATGTTAAAAAACCAAAACAAAAATAAAAAACAAATTAATTTTCACTCCCACAACAGCGGCGCCAAAACATGATGCGTCGTTGTGTGGTTTTATTTATGATAGTTCAGTTTAAATTTATATTTTGCCAACTAAACGAAAAAAACAACACTTTTAACGGGCAGAGTTACCCGGTCGGAGGTAGATTCGGGTAAGTAAGGTCGAACAACTTGAAGGCGAGGTTAAATCTCTCAATTTATTTATATTTTTGGTTCTCTAATCTAAGTTAATTCTAAATCTAAGTCAAACCTATGCTAAATCCTAATTAGTTCTAATCCTAATTCTAACAGGTAAAAGGCGGGTTTCAGCCTGCGAGACTGAATGGATGTTTGTGACCTACAATCAAATCTAGTCACTTTAACCAACGCAAGTAAGTGACAAAAGATAAAAGACGGCGAGCTTTATGATAGAAAATTGTATTAGCCATCATTAATCCGATTAGAATTGGTTTGTTATTCAGTGCAATGATACTTATCTCAAGAGCGTATTTCATTCTAAACATTGGCGGGACTTCATCATAAGACCTAGACACATTAATTCTGTCACCATTAAAGCATCCGCATAAAGCATCCTTATTTACTGATTCTAATCTATCTTAGGGATTAAAGAAATTGTAATTTTGTTAAACCCTAGCTCATAGAGACTTTACCCATTTACTGCTTAATGGCAATTTATACACTAGTAGTCCACTTATCCACTTGTCCAACTATCCAATGGAATCAGAACATTACTTGTTGAATTATCTAGATTCACTAAGTCACCATTTTCAATAAACCAAAGAGCAGTTTTCGTTTAACTGAATAAGCCAAAGCGAAATCCTTAGCATGATTTTAGAAGGACAATACTTGTGATCCTATGATTCTAGATGTATAAATCACTATATGGAGAGCTATCCCGACATCTAGATTACTTGGTCTATATCACTAGATCCAGTTGAATGATTGGTCGCATACAAAAGCACGTAAAAAAAAAATTAGAAAAATAGCAATAAAAAAGAGAAGGAAAGTTTAAAGATAATCGTTTCGCAACTACCGAAGGAATTACATGAAGGATCGAGTATTCGTTGATATAAATCGACGATGTAGAGTATTGTATAAAGTAGAAGATATCACCACTTGCCTTGTAAAGTATGGGATGATTGAGAAGTTGACCGTTACGGGAACGCCAACTTAGGTTGTTGTTTTTGATCTATGATCAAGACGTTGTAAATAGTTTTATCTTTATCATGGTAACGGTCGGGAAAAAGTGTCTAGCAACGTGTATTTTAGACTTAATCTATTTGTTTTGTAATTTTAATTTAACAATAATTTATTTCCCTTTCCTAATCATTAACCATGGGTTTTATGCGAATGGGGATGTGTACGAGCGTGCATGTCTATTCCGTTGTTACGGCCGTGTATACATGTCTCAACTGCCTCGTTGGTTTATGACTTTTGGTTAAAGTTAGAAGGTCCCTACCTTATATCATTCTTCATCCTAACTGTTGGTTAAATTCGAATGAGGATGTGATCGAACACACATGTCTATTCCGTTGTTACGGCCATGTATGTGTGCTTCACCTGCCTTGTTGGAGTGGTACTTCTGGTGAAAGATTGTAAAATGATCAACCCTAAGCCTTATTATACAAACCCATGTTTACCTTTATAAACTTGTTATTCCTTAGCTCTAGTGGATGAGATGTGTATCCTTGCCAAGCTTATGATAGAATACTCGGCACGGCCGAGCAATTGAGTAAAATACTTTTGTAATCGTTCAGTTTTTGGTATCATTCGTTAACTCGGTTAGTTTACCTTGGCTAAAACAATTACTCTTGTATTAATTATGATGTTTGAAGGCTAATACCTTTGGGTATTAGCCGTTATTATGAAGATCTGAATGTTTGGTTTTGTTTATATCTCGATTGCTTAATTTATTGTTGTATGCTTGTTTATGTTTACCAATTCATACTTGTTTACTTGCTTTTGTATGCGACCTATCATTCAACTGGATCTAGTGATACAGACCAAGTAATCTAGATTCCAGGATAGCTCTCCATATAGTGATTTATACATCTAGAATCATAGGATCACAAGTATTGTCCTTCTAAAACCGTGCTAAGGATACGCTTCTGGCTTAACTAGTTAACATAAACTGTCTTTGGTTTATTGAACATGTTGACTAGTATGTGAATCTAGATAATTCAACAAGTAATGTTCTGATTCCATTAGATAGTTGGACAAGTGGACTACTAGAGTATAAATTGCCATTAAGCAGTAAGTGGGTAAAGTCTCTATGAGCTAGGGTTTAACAAGATCACCATTGCTTTAATCCCTAAGATAGATTACAATCAGGTAATAAGGATGCTTTATGCGGATGCTTTAATTGTGACAAAATTAATGTGTCTAGGTCTTAGGATAAACTCACGCCTAGTTGTATGTTACCACATAGATTAGTTGAGTGATTTGAGTGTTTTCATCTTCCTATTTCATGAGGTGTTTGGTTGTGTACTTGTAATAGATCAAATAAATGCTTTAACGGAAAATATCCTTAGGGATGCATTTTTTATAAACTTATAAAGGCTACTTGAGGACAAGTAGGATTCAAGTGGGGGGATATTTGATGACATCAAATAACGTCTATTTTTATAACATCATTTATCCCATGTAATCAACCTATTTTGTTTAATTATTTCAAAGAATTGTACTTAATCGTTTGTATTTGAGAATTGCAGTAATTATGGAGTACTTGGTGAAGATTGACTAAAAGGCACGCATTTTGGAGCATAAACGAAGAGTTCGATAAAGTATACTGATCTGACAGAAAATACGCCGTATTATTCTAGACCTATACGACGTATCCAAGACTTTAACGAATCAAAAGACCGTTGCCTGACTTTGAAGAATACACCGTATCCACATCAATGATACGCCGTATATAATACTTTGGTTAACGAAGAAGAATCAAATGGTTTTACCTCAATACACTGTATCTATCAAGAAGATACGGCGTATCCGCGCCTGCACTCACCAAAGACCACAAAGGAAACAAGCTCAATACGCCGTATCCAGAAAGACCAGATTGGGTTTAGAGAATCAATTTTATTCCCCAAATAGCCCCTTTGGACATTCCTTCTATCATAAGGCTTATTCCTCTAAAATACCCAAGTATGTAAGTTTTCTTCCTTACCCTCCCTATTCTTGAGTTGTAAACCCTAAAAAGCTTACTAGATCAAAGAATATCCAACAAAGAAGCTCATCACTTTATGCCAATCAAACTTGCCTAAACCTGTATAAAGTATTAAGAATAGTAACATACATCCAAATGGTTTCATCAATCTTATAGCAGGATTTAAAACCTCTAAAAATTCATAAGGTGTCATGATATGAGGCTTATGACTACTAAGACCCTATTATGTAATAGCAAGTCAGTACTAACTGCTTAGCCCAAAATGTGGTAGGTAATTTAGAGTCATCTCTAACGTTGTTCTAGGTATCCGTCAATTAGTGTCTATTCCCTCCTCTCAGCTACACCATTTTATTAGAGAGTCTTAGCTACACTAATCTCTCTTAATACTTTTTCTCTGCAAAAATCATCCATAACTTTATTCTTAAATTCTGTTCCATTATCACTATCTGATTATTTTCACTTTCTTATCCACTAGGTTTTCTATTTCTTTGATAAAGTTCTTAATGATCTCACTAGTTTCATCCTTAGTTGTTAAAAAGAAAAACCCATGTAAACCTGCTATAATCATCAGTGACTACTAAGCATTACTTCTTATGCATTAAACTACTTACAAAAGTTAGACTAAACAAATCCATATGAAGCATAAACAAAGGCTTAGTAATTAGATTTAGAACCTTAAACTTACAAGAAGCTCTGTGTTGCTTCCCTTTAAAAGACATGAGCAACACAGGTTTGGGTCCACTTTCATAACCATTTTATAGGCAATCCTCTTACAGATAACCTTACAAGCTTGTTTATGTTTCTTAAAAATTAATGTTGACCAAGCCTCCTATGCCAAAGCATTGATTCATCTGATGTAGCCTTTGCAACAAGACAAGTTAAACTCTCTTTAGGAACAATGTTCTTCATATCAAAACTATACATGTTGTCCTTTCTAGGAATTTTAAGAAGTATCTGACTTTCATCAGGCAACTTAAAATTAGGAGATAAGACAAGACATTCAGTGTTAGTAAAAAGGACATAGTTCTTTTTGTCACACATCTGTGAGACACTAAAAAGATTGAATTTTAACTCATTGACAAAGTATACATCTTCAAAATCAAGACTATCAGTTTTAAGTGTTCCTTTACCAGAAATTCTATCACCATGTGCTCCCACCTCCAACGTAACCATAACCCTCCATCAAATTCCTTGAAATCTGAGAGATAAGCTATGTTCCCAGTCATGTGCCTTGAGCATCCACTGTTAACAAATCCTGTATCATCTTGTTGTGGCTTGCCCTGCACATAAAAATAAGGAAATTAGATTCCTTTAGGGACCCAAGCCATCACTGACTTGGATCTGCCTCGTGCATAATGAATTATGTTTCATCAAGGTGATGAAGCACTATTAGGTTTGGTCGGTCACCAAACCCACATGCTAAGAGCCTTTAACACAGCATTTATTGCCTGATTAACCCTAACAACATTAACAAGTGTAGAATTTGACGGTAGTATGAAGACTATTGTTAGGCTTCCTCTAACCTAATCGCGTTTCCCTAGATGTCTATGCTAATGTAATATCTTATAGCTGGTTTTCTAAAGCCTAACGCGCACACCATTAGCAAGAAGCAATAATAAAATGGATAATTAACTAGGTTATATGCAATCATAAGCAAACACAATTTAAATTCAGCCAAGCGTGTTAATTGAAAGCGAAGAACAATTAATCAAACAACACATAGACATAGAGAATGATTAAAAGGGATAAAGAACTTCACTTCATATAAACATGGAGTTATGATGAGTATACAAGGGTTAAGAAACCCTAAAAATCAACCTAAGTGCATGCTCTAAGGCTTACTTATGACTTATGTTCGTTTCCCCCAAAGTTTTCCACACAAAACCTAAAAAACAAGTGTTCTATACGTATAGTTTAAGTCGTGACGTCGTCTCATACAAGTCGTGACGTCGTCAACCCGCATAATCTTCTATGGGCTTCTTAGTGTCAGCTACTGTGACGTCGTCACCAAAATTTGTGACCTCGTCCCTTTGATACTTTGACGTCGTTAGGAGAAATCTTGATGACATCTCCATGCATTGTGAGATGTTTCTTGATCAAATTCATGTAGAGTTGCAATCTTGTCCCGTTTCTTCCCAAATTGAGTCCAAGTCGTGTGTATTTCCTCCAAATGCCTTCCAAATGCTAAAACAACAATAAGAAATGATTAAGTACAATAAATGGGGATATTTACATGATTCAGGGGGTTAAATAGCCTCGAAAAAGTGTATAAAATGACACCTCATCAGGGTTTTTTGGTTTAGATTTAATATGATGTTTTCTAAAGGATGAATCTTAGATTCTTTAATATTGACTATTTTGTCAATTTCTAAGCTTTCATCTTCGACATCATTTCCTAAGGGCTTCTTTTCACTAACCTTAATAGCTTCTTCTTTGACTAAATCATCATCCTCCAAGGGTGATGTTTTAGGCGGGAGATGACTTTCATCGAATGTCACATTTAAGGACTCTTCGATTTTCATCGTGTGTTTGTTGAGAATTGTTGATCCCAATCCTTGATCGATTCCTTAGGTTGTCTAAGGTTAAATTACCTTGGATAAATCTAAAATAACTTGTTGTAGAAACTTTGTATGTATACTAAAGTGTATGCGGAATCTACACCTTAATACCTAGAAGTATTATGAATAAAACAGTAATCGTGAATGAACAAAGATATAACCAAACGCTCAATATTAATAATACGAGTACTCTTCACTAGTACTAGGGTTTACAACCTTGAAGCTTTTCTAAATCGACTTGACAACTATGAAAACTCGTAAACTTATATCTTAACTAATGCCCTAGAGCCTCCTTTTATAGACTAAGGAGTCCTAGTCGGCTTACAATACATTCCTTACATATCATAATCTTTTCTAAACATAAACGTAATCTCTTAAACAAATGCATTATACATATCTTGTACAAAAATATCTCAATACTTATTTTCATAAGTATTCTTGTTCTCCAAACAATCTTTATCTCTTTAAACTGTCTTTATCCTCTTGACAGTAGTAAGTCTTCTAGCAGTTGTAATCTAGCAGCATAAACTTTTTGTACCAGCAGCACTAATAAACATAAGTAGTAGTAACATTAGTACTAGTGATACTAATATGTACTCACAGTAGTAACATGTACTAGCAGTCTTAACATTACTACTAGCAGCACTAACTACTTAGCTTATATTTCAGTCTTCAACTCTGAGCAGTGTTAACTTCAACTAACAGCAGTAACTTTATTCTACTAGTACTAAATTATACTAACAGTAGTAACTAGCAGTGGTACCTTTATACTACCAGTACTAACTACTTAGCATAATTTCCATTATGTACCTGAGTAGTAGTAACTCTAAGAATTCTTGAAGTCTTTTAAGTCCCAACAATCCTCCCCTAAACTTGATGTTCATCTTCTGAATCTTCAAGTTTCTTTGTTAAAAGTCTTCATCACTATCAGGAAGATGCATTTAAACCTTTTATTGACCATTTTGTTGTTTTACCATAAGCTTGAGTTGTTGGTAGCATATCTCATTCCAATAATCAGTTTGAAGTTTCTAATTAAGCATATTTGTGATTGTTATTGGTGTGAGGGGATATCTCTTTTCAACTAACATAAAGATGTGGAAATTTTCAAACCTTACAAAGTGCACTTCACATGAATCAAACAGCTTACAAATAGTCACTTTGTATCCTTGTAAATTTCTCCATACATCACTCTTTATGTTTGGTTCAAACATGACTTTTAAATCACCCCACAACACTCTTTCATGTTCATCTTCAGGCCTTGTATCACCATGCTTTGTCTTGACTAATTTCCAAAGAGTTTGTAAATCTTCTCTGTCAATTCCCTAAATCATCCTGATCATAGAAGAATATCTCTTGGAACTTCATCTGCTCTTATCAATTGATAATGTGCCATTATCCCTTCTTTAAGAAGCTTGTATTCAACAATCACTTGTGGTTTGGTAGCAAGTGGTATAGCATCAATTTCTATATCATCATCTTTTACTATCCCCAAATTCTTTTTTAGCTCAGCTTCATCATCTACTTCAACTTCTTCATGCTCATCTGTCTCTTTAACTTCCTCCATTCTTTGTTTCTTTAAAGATTCTTGTTGTTGCTCTTTCCCTGCTCTTTTCTTACCAAGCATCTTCTTTCTGCTGCCTTTAGCTTTCTCCTCACTACTTTCTGCTTTCTTTGACTTATCAGATTTCAGTTCATCCTCTGTTCCTTTAAAACTTTATTCTGTTTCCTTTTTTACTTTTTACTTCCTCAGAATCCATATGAATAAAAGTATTTACTCTCCTCATTTCATTATCAAACAACTTCTGGATCTCTTCATAGCTCTTGCTCTTCAACTGATTATGTTTGTATTCACCCATGTTTTTGAGATATGTAGACATTAGATTCCTCTTTTGAGCTTTAGTTGGTGGTTTTCTTCTTTTCTCTTCAGCTCTAAGCATTGCAAAGTGTTTCTTTCTTTTGTTTATAAGCTGTACAAACAGTCTTGATCTTTCTTCAATAGTTATCTCTCCTTGTTCTTCTGTTTGTAGCCTCTGAGCTAACTCAAAATCTGCCTCCATCATAGCTTGTGTATTATCCCATGACTCAATCAAAGCTATGTTGGCTTCTTCTTCCTTTTTCCTTACAAGCCTTTCCTCTTCTATAAGTTCAGCCTCTAGCTGAGTTTGAAGATTTCTTGCCAAATCTTCATCAAGAGCAGCTTGATCTTTTCTTTTTAGAGGAACTTCAGGCTTAATCATGATTGCTTTGCCTTTGTCTTTAATCATTGAAGGTTGTGATTCTTGTGGAGTTCTGAATTCACTTGGCTCCTGTACAACAACCCCTCTAGCCTTGGGTCTTGTAGTTTTTGTTGTTGTAGCAGCAGTAGTAACAACTTTAGGTTTAGCTGCTTTGATTTGAATAAGTGTCTAAGCCAAAGTTATTTCTTCAATAGTTGTAGGAGCAGCACTATCTTCAACACTAGTATCTACATCTCTTTCCTTTGCACTCTGTTCTTGTTTCTCACCAATTGGCATATCCACATTTACCTCATCACCAAGAAGATCATTTATATCAAACATTTCTGCATTGGGTATCATCAACTAAAGAAACATCAGCATCAATATCAATGTCTTCAATGCTCCTCCCCTATTTGGATGTATCTTCATGATTACCCAAACTCTCTTTATCTTACGAGGATTCAACTCTTCTAGACTTACCAACTTTCCTTAGTCTTTTTAATCTTGTAGTTCTTAATTTCTTTTTCCTTTCTAACTTCTGGACCCTCTTCTTTAAATCAACAATCTCCTTTGCATTGTTGCATCCTTTGGCCTTTTCAAATCAAGAACTCCTATTTTTGTTAATTGATACACAAAAGCATCAATTCAGATAGTTGCATGATATCCTCACCACTGAGAGGTAGATCATTAGAAGGTGTAGGAACATTGTCATCTTGTTGTGTCTCCTCTTGAGTAACTGCAGTGTCCTTCCTCTATTTCCTCCTGGACTGTTTCTTCTGAGATCTAGAGGATGATGGTTGAGTAGTAATGGGTGTTTGTTGAGAATCAGTAGGAATTTCCTGAATTCACCCTCTTCTTTGAATAGATTGAATCCTATCATTGTTTCAAACAAAAAGTGTTATTCTCTAAAAAAATCCTTTCCTATCTCTCCTCATAATAGGCCAAAATTTTCTTTGGTGTGTGAAAGAGTTAAATAAATCTTCTTATGATGTGACATATGACCAAGCTGTTAATTAATGAAAACTTGTAGAAATCATGGATACATTAAAAATTTAACCCCTCCATCTAAGTGTTTCACCATAGCATCAAAAATGTACTTAGACAGATTAAATTTTTGGTTTGTAGACAAGCATATGATTAAAGATGCCATAGTACTACTGAATTCATTCCAATCAGTTGATTTGGCACTGAGCATTAGGTAATGGTATGAATTAAGAACTTCTATTGCGGAGAAAAGAAAGCTTTATAAAATGTAAGCTTTTGAGAAGGTTTTCCATACCCCATCCTTGCCAGTTCTTCAAAAATTGTAGCAGTTGGCAAACAATCAGTACCTCCTGTATCTTCTAAGTGAAGATCACTTCTAATGCTTGTCTCCATGATGATAACCTTCTTCTTATCAATTAGGGCTTGTATCTGATGTTCACCTTTAACCGTCTTTGCTTTTGCGGTTGCCCAAAACTATTCAATGCAAGATGTATAGTGTCATAGATTGACAGTCGATGCATAACGAATCTGATTAGCATTCAGAAAATCAATAATCTCATGAAACCCATCACTTTTAGCGGGTTTTTCCAAGAATGCAACCATGTTGTGAGTATCAACAAAAGTTAGGGTTGACATTGTGTTGTGTTTTGATGATCAAAGATAAAATTGAGTTAGGGTTTATGATTAGAGAGTGTTTGAATGATTGAAATCAAATAAAGAATCGAATGAAACCCTGAATCGAAGTATTTATAGAATCACCCTCAGCAGCATTAACTTGAACTGGCAGCACTAAATTAGGCCTAGCAGCATTAACTTAAACTGACACCACAATGTTATGCCTAACAGTAGTAAGTAACCCAATAACCTAAGACTAACAGCATTAAGTTTTAAGTTACCATCACTAACTTCAATTTCTTTCCAAAAATGACTTCTATCATCAATTGATTCTTCTCACAAGCTCTCTTTTGGTTTTTATGCTCATAATATCTCTCAATTCTTTTTGCTCACATGATCACTCATTTCTGTTTTTATTCACACATCTCTCTTTCTATTTTTAAGCTCACTTAATATCTCATTTCTTTTGGCTCACCAAATCACTTTTTCTGTTTTTATAGAACATATTTGACAGTTTTGTACAAAGTTCCATCAATTCCAATAGTTTTATTGTAACACCCCCAAATTGGGTCGTAGCGGAATAAGGGTCTGGGGCGTGTTACTTCTCAGATCAATAACACAAGATAATATAAGAACGACCAAAAAGTCGTTTAAAACTGATACATTGGATTTAATAAAGTATGTGTTACAAAAGCCCAAAGCTTTACTTGTTTACTTGTTATTATTACAAAGATTTCCAGCCCATAACAGATATACAAAATGTAATGCGGCTAAATCTTTAATGCATGACTTCAAAATATAACCACCAATGTATCCTTCGCACCTCGTGCTTAATGACCTCCTGAAAAACATTGCATTTAAAAACGTCAACATAAATGTTGGTGAATTTCATAGGTTTATATAAACGTATATGCAGGACCGACAAGAATTTCCAGTGATAATGCAACTGATGTAGGACATCTCAAAATTCATATTTCGTTTGCCTAAGCTATGACACCGTAAGCTCGACATAATTGAATACAATATATAATATTGCCTACATTGCCCGTGATGATGTTTTCAACACTTGTAACATCTAGTATCCCGACATGATATACGTTTCGTTTCCAGTGATAGCTAGTCACCCGAACGCGGATGTCAATCCCATATAGATCTATATATTAATCATTCGCGTTACATTCCAGTAAATTGACAGGTTTATGTGATTCAATGGGCATAGTGGGTCTATCGCTACTTTTGGGAACACTGTATTCATGAGAAAAATCACTTGCAGTCTAATTTGTAAACATGCATATGTTTCTCACCCCAAAAACTTGTAATTTAATAATTGTCAAAAACATGGGGGCGTATGAACTCACCTTGAGTGAGTAACTGTAACAAATTCCCAAGTTAAAAACGCGTCACGCTAACTGCCAACCTTAGATATATAGGTCGAATCAGTATTCAAGTACGTTGTCTAACAACAACCATATATAATCCTATATAGTTATCATCGTACTATCGTTCGGGCTATCATAATTAAGAGGTCATGACATGACGTACGAGGAGTTAGGACACTTTAAATCGTAAATCCAACAACTCGTCAATACGCCATCCGAAGAAGCCTCATTATGAAATTCCCTAGTAATATAGCACTTCGATAACTAATAACATATATATTCTATATAGCTATATCACCATCTAATCGTTTACGTGAAATCGTATTTATAAGTAAAAAAGTGATAATTACGCTTTTAGCAAAAATGACCACTTTTATCGTTTTAAGGCCCGTTCTCGCGTTTCTTACGCCCACGCTTTCGTATTAAGACGAGTGATCATAAAATCACATTTTTAGGTTTTTGAGATTCTGTGATGAATAGTGTTTTACTGTTCATAACAGCTATAAAATTGTTTTTATACTTTTAATTAACGTAAAACCCGTTTTAGTCGTATCTTATTCGTTATAGCTCCGTTTTTAGCGATTCTTTATCATATTATTGATGTTTACAAAGTATAGGTTTCTGCCATGAATAGTAACTTTTTATAAAATTTGTTTTATAAAGTATTTAGCGTCGTAAACTCGTAACTAGTGTATCTTCTTCGTTATTATAGTTTTTAGAGTTTTTATCCATTTTGGATCTGATGAGACTGTACTATCTTATAAAAATCGATAACACCAACTGTTTGGATTTCGAATCAATCAACCCTTTATGTACTTATATATACTTAATTCTTATATACTTTATATATATACTTTTCCATTAACATATATTACCACAAAATCTTTATAACTTATATTATACTTATGTCATATATATTAGTTATAGAGTAAGATCCATAATTTTCTCCATTAGTCTAAGATAACAAGTTAATAATCTTCACATAAAAATCATAACCTTTTTTATTACTTATACATCAATAGTTTACACTTAAACATTTTCCACTTAAAACTATCAGGTTAAATAACTTATAATTTCATTATTCCTTGGTATTAATAATTAATATCATATGAAAAATGTGTTCTAAAATCTTAATCATAAGTAAGTTTCATTTTCAACATGTTTAAAATCCCCTAATTGTGTGGGGGGAATTTTAGTTTTGTTATTATAAAACATTGTATAACATTAAAGATGATCAAATGTGAAGACATAAAGGTATATTATATAAACTTGTAGTGATGTATGATGATGTTCAATTCAACTTTAAAATCTTGGTTAGATCAAAAATCCAAGCTTGCAAGAAATGAAACCCTAGATTAGGTTTAAAAACCCTATATCTTCTTCTTTGCTTCATCAATTTGTAAATGGTTATCAATACTTCAATTCACCTTGAAGTATCTTAGTCTGATGTGAGAGTTACTTGGGGATCTTAGAAATCAAAGTATGGATTTGTTTAGGTGGCTATTTTGTGCCCGTGAGCTTTTGAGTGTAGAGAGAAATTATTTTTGTGATTGTGTTGGTTAAGTGTTTCCTGAAAGTTAGAGTGAGTGCTTGCTATTTTAGTGACTTAGGAGATATTTTCTAGCTCTAAGTGCATGTGTAGGGATAGAAAGAGAGGTAGGGCAACATAGAAGGGCAAAGAAACAAGGGTGAAGTATCTAGATATTTTGGGACCTTTGTCACAACTGATGATTCTATCCTTCAAAATTCGGCCCATATATATATTATATATATATATAATAGACTATATATTATTTATATATATGTATAAGAGGATACTTTTGATTATTTTCTGTATCTGGGTATAAAAAGTGGGTATTTGTTTTTTTAAGCGTTAGTTAGGTTTTGGTGCTTCCTGGGAATGCCGAAACGCATTTTATTCGCGTAAACGTAAGAATTTTACGTAAAACCAATAAACATATTAAGATGAAACAAACTTAGATGTATAATTATCCTCATTAATAATGATTTAACACTTTGTTGATGTAAACGTTAATCTTTAATGCCGTTTACATTGAATGATCATTTTTAGTTTAGCGATTTTAGCTTAACTATTACGATTTAAGTGCAAACGCCGTTAAAAACCCTAAAAATAATAATTGTGAATTACATAATGTCCATACTCAATGCATAAAAACGAGGTGTTTTTTGTCTTCCTCCCCCCCCCCCCACCACCCCCACGTTTTATTGAGCCTTGTCTCACTAGGCCTTAATACAAGGCACTTGATGCTGGTGCGGTCTTGGTGAAGAGGTGTGGATATTTATTCCAGTGAATTGGTTCTTCAAATTCCACGTAACTCAGGACCCCGCCATAGAGTTCGCATCGATACCTTGACAATTAGGAACACGGCTTCTACCTATTTGTCTTGACTTCGCGATCCATGTTTCTCATAGGCTCTCCAACAAAAATGAAGCTGTCATCCACTTGGAGTCCTTCCAAAGGAACGACTAATGGATCGTATGTAATAACATTTCTTAAAGTGGATACATGATAACTATTGTTTTGTGTCTAGTTGGTTATTTTTTATTTGGACCCTGCTCAGCTCTTTTGAGGGAAGCTCAAGCTTGTAAGCAACGCTCACCTTTTTCAACATTTGAAAGGTTACTGGACATATCTAGGGGTTTTCTTCACACCCGTTTTCCAAAACATACGACCCCTTTCCAAGGTGAAACCTTAAGCATAACCTTATCCCCAACTTGAAATTCCATCGATTTACGCTTTAAATCAGCGTAGCTCTTTTATCGATCGCGAGCGGTTTGAATCTTGTTAATCTGGGATAATCCTCTCCATTGTTTCTTGCACTAATTCTGGATCACAGTGAGTTGAAATTCGTCCAACCTCGGCCCAACACACGGTCGTGTGAACGACACTTTTGACCATAAAGATGCTTCATACGTGCAGCCTTTATGCTAGGCATGATAATGTTTGTATGAAAACTCGACTAATGCAAATGTTTACCCTAACCATTTCCAAAGTCAATTTCACCAGCAAGTAGAATATCTCGAGGTTTGGATGGTTATATAGCTTTGTACGTTGGTTTTTACGGATGATATGCAGTACTCTTTATCAACTTGTACCCAAAGCCTTCTGAACAGTGACTTAGAATAATTTGATGTCGAACGAGGGGTCACGTCACAGATATTGAGGACAAGTATTCAGCTTCGTGACTACCTCCTTTAGTTTACATTCCGCCAGTTTTTCCTTAGGATTCCGTTTCCCTCATTGCATAAAAATGGCATACTTTGTAAGTCGGTCAACGATCACCCAAATAGTGTTCATAACCTTGTGACGACTTAGGAAGCTTCGTGACAAAATCCATCGTGATGTTGTCCCACTTCCATTGAGGTATCTCGGGTTGTACTAACAAACCCGATGGTCTCTGATGTTCGGCCTTGACCTTAGCACAGGTCAAACATTTGCTACAGTAGTGTGCGATTCGTTTGGGGGGGGGGGGGGGGGGGGGTGGGGGGGGGGGGGGGGGGGGAGGGGGGGTGGGGGGGGGGGGGGGGGGTGGGGGGGGGGGGGGGGGGGTGGTGGGGGGGGGTGGGGGGGGGGGGGGGGGGGGGGGGGGGGGGGGGGGGGGGGGGGGGGGGGAGGGGGGTGGGGTGGGGTGGGGGGGGGGGGGGGGGGGGGGTTGGGTATGGGGGTGGGGGGGGGGGGTGGGGGGGGGGGGGGGGGGGGGGGGGGGGGGGGGGGGGGGGGGGGGGGTGGGGGGGGGGGTGGGGGGGGGGGGGGGGGGGGGGGGGGGGGGGGGTGGGGGGGGGGGGGGGGGGGGGGGGGGGGGGGGGTGGGGGTTGGGGGGGGGGGGGGTTGGGGGTGGGGGGGGGGGGGGGGGGGGGGGGGGGGAGTGGGGCGGGTGGGGGGGGGTGGGGTGGGGGGGGGGGGGGGGGGGGCTTTAATATTGGGCCACCAGTATAGTTTCTTCATATATGGTACATTTTGTCAGAATACCGGATGAATACGAGTATTTAGACTTGTGGGTCTCGTGCATGATCCACTGTCCTTAAGTCTCCATAACATGGTAACCAACCTCCCTGCCATTTAAGCACCTTGGATTCCAATCCGCACGTGGTTCAAACTTTACCATTCTAAGTTTCTCCGGTTCTTTTGCATTCTCAAACCATTATACCTCAACATCCCACTTCTTGATGTTCTCGGCTTTCGTGCCTTCAGTATGAGCTTTCAAGATTTGTTTAGAAGATCCAAGCCAATAGTCATCACTAAGGCCGAAACCCCTTAGTGGATTCTACTATCCTTCCTGATAAGAGCATCAGCAAAAACTTTCGCCTTCCCTTGGGTGATAACGATATTTCGGCAATGTAAAACTCAGAACTATAGACCAGCGTCGTCTTGCCCATATTTAATTCCTTCTGATCATGAATGTGTTTGCTAAACTTTTGTGATCAGTGAACACCGTGCACTTGGTTCTGTACAGATAGTGCCTCCAAATCTTTAGAGCAAACACTACTGCCCCAAGTTCTAAATCATGAGTCGTATAGTTCTTTTCATGAATTTTTAATCTGCTCGTGATGCAAAGAAATATTACCTTTTCTTCTTTGCATCAACACAGCGCCCAAACCCTTCTTTGAAGCATCGCAGTATGCGATGAAATCTTCGCTTCCCTCAGGTAAAGGCAAGGATTGGTGCACGCACAGCTTCTGCTTCAACAATTGAAAAGCTGCTTCTTGTTTATCGCCCCAATCAAACTTGACACCTTTCTGGGTTAGTTTGGTCATTGACTTGGTTTTTTTTTTTTTTTTTTTTTTAAATCAAACCGCTGCGTATATGTTTCTATCAAACCGCCGCTTTGAAATCAACCAAACCGCCTCTATATTTTTGCTAACTCGCCGGCTTAATAAAATAATCAAACCGCTGCCTATAGTGACTAAACCGCCGCTGGTGAGATAAAGCAACTCGCCGTTTTAGCAACCCGCCGTTTTTGGCAACCCGCCGTTTTTGGCAACCCGCCGTTTTTGGCAACCCGCCGTTTTAACAACTCGCCGTGTGTTTTAGCAACTCGCCGTACCTTTTACCAACTCGCCGACTATTATTTTCAAGCCAACTCGCCACTATCCTGTGTAAACCGCCGCGAACAAGCAACTCGCCATTGACTTTTGGCAACTCGCCATTGACTTTTGGCAACTCGCCTTTGACTTTTTCCTAAATTTCCGGATCTTGTCCCTACCTTTTGTCAAACCGCCGGTTAGATAATGATATTTTAACCAACTCTCCACGAAGAACACTTGGACGAATTAAGCAAAATCAAGCCATATTATCTTTTTAACCACGAATCAAAGCTCTAACATGCAATACTAAGATGGTGTATGAAGATTAACCTTCCAATAACATGTATTTCTTCGTGGATCATAAGAACGAAGCAACCCTCCACGAAGAACATCAAACTTAATAACCTTATAAATCGAACTAGGAGCTTGTATACCACTTGAAATTGTTACAATCTAACCTTTTTGATGTGTAGAACAAGAGAAGATCAAGTTTAACAAACAAATAAGCCACAATCAAAAATGAGCCGTGGGTTTTTCTTTAAAAATAAGCCACGAATTTGAGCTTATTTAACCATATGAATCAATCACGAATCCACCCCATGGCTCTGATACCAATTGTAGGATCGTTTATTTCATAACACGGGTGATGATTCGAGTGGTTTAGCTAGTTTCTAGAGAGAGAAACACTAGAGAGAATATTCTAGAGAGAGAAAATGTGTTTCTTTGTAAAAGGAATAATGACTAGCTTGCCTCTTCCAAAGTTGGAAGAGGCTATATATAGTACTTACAATATACCGGGTATTAGTACCCGGCTTAATACCGAAAATCATACTATTAACTATTAAACTACGAGCTATAATAAACAGTAAAATACAAGGGGTGACCGAGTCTTTTTCTCATATCTAACACCTATTTTGGGCATAAATGCATGATTTAGGGGGTTAAACGACCCCGAAAAAGTGTATATAATGACACATCATCAAATACCCCTACACTTAGGATTTACTTGTCCTCAAGCAAATGGGCTTTTCTACATTGACAATAGCAATATGAGGGTCATTTTACCTACTCTTTAAAAGTATTTTACAACACAACCTTTTAGACCTCGTAATTAAAAACACGGAAAGTAAATACTAGTACCTCACATAAGTGTTTGTGATTCTCTCTTTCACTCGGGTGTATAATAAAATATAACATATGGGGGAAATGAAAAATCAACACTCATTACCAATGTGTATTTCATCTAACGGAACTGGCTCGTCAGATAAACACTTCTTTAGATTGGATACATGAAACGTGCTATGAACCCTGCTTAACTGTTGAGGTAGTTTGAGTCTGTAAGCAACGGTTCCCACTTTGGCTAACACCTTGAAAGGTCCAATATACCTCGGGTTCAACTTTCCCCATTTTCCAAAATGTACGACCCCTTTCCAAGGTGATACCTTTAACATAACTCGATCACCAACTTGAAACTCTAAAGGCTTACTCCTCACATCAGCATAGCTCTTTTGGCGATCACGAGCAGCTTGCATTCTGTGCTTAATCTGGACAATCTTCTCAGTTGTTTCATGAACAAGTTCTGGACCGGTGAGCCGAGCATCTCCGACTTCGGCCCAACACACAGGCGATCGACACTTTCGGCCATAAAGTGCCTCGAATGGGGCAGCTTTAATACTAGCATGGTAGCTATTGTTGTACAAAAATTCAATCAGCGGTAAGTGTCCTTCCTAACCATTCCCAAAGTCTATCACACAAGCGCGTAACATATCTTTAAGAGTTTGTATGGTTCTTTCGCTTTGTCCATCAGTTTCCAGATGGTATGCCGTACTCATATCCAGCCGAGTACCCATAGCTTTCTGAAATGACCTCCAGAAATTTGACGTAAACCGGGGGTCACGATCGCAAATGATCGAGACTGGTATCCCATGCCTTGTGACCACTTCTTTCAAGTATAGTCTTGCTAGTTTGTCCATAGGGTCAGTTTCCCTCATCGGTAAAAAGTATGCAGACTTAGTGAGTCGGTCTACAATTACCCATATGGTGTCGTTTCCACTTTGCGTTCTTGGGAGTTTGGTGACAAAGTCCATAGTGATATTTTCCCATTTCCATTGAGGAATCGCTGGTTGTACCAGTAAGCCAGATGGTTTTTGGTGTTCGGCTTTGACTCTTAAACACGTCAAACACTTGCTAACATAGGTGGCAATGTCAGCTTTCATGTTAGGCCACCAGTAAAGTTGCTTCATGTCCTGGTACATTTTATCGGAACCCGGGTGAACAGAATACTTCGACTTGTGAGACTCATGCATAATCAGAGTCCTTAGATCACCATAGCGCGGCAACCAACTCCTGTTGTTTAGACACAAGGTTCCGTCCGCACGCGGTTCCAACTTCTCCTTCCTGGGCTTTTCTGGGTCCTTCGAATTCTCAATCAACATACCTCCTACATCTTCGGACTTGAGGTTTTCTGGTTTTCTTGCCTCCATCTGAGCCTCCAAAATCCGCTTGGGAAGGTCCAAACCGATAGTCATAACTAGGGCCCGAACCCGTAATGGCTTTATTCGTTCCTTTCTGCTCAATGCGTCAGCCACTACATTTGCTTTTCCTGGGTGATAACGGATTTCGCAATCATAATCACTAAGCAATTCCAACCAACGGCGCTGTCTCATGTTTAATTCCTTCTGATCGAGGATGTGTTGCAAACTTTTGTGGTCAGTGAACACTGTACACTTTGTCCCGTACAGATAATGCCTCCAAATCTTTAGAGCGAATACTACTGCGCCTAACTCCAAATCATGAGTGGTGTAATTTTTCTCATGAATCTTTAGTTGTCGTGATGCATAAGCAATCACTTTTTCTCTTTGCATTAGCACTGCGCCCAACCCTTTGATTGAAGCGTCACAGTAAGCGATAAAGTCTTCATTTCCTTCGGGTAACGCCAGAATTGGCGCACTACACAACTTCTGCTTTATCAACTGAAAAGCTGCCTCCGCCTTGTCACTCTAATCAAACTTGATCTTCTTTTGAGTCAGCTTGGTCATTAGCTTGGTGATCTTTGAGAATCCTTCAATGAATCTTTGGTAGTAGCCTGCTAGGCCCAAAAATTGACGAATCTCTGTTGCAGACTTAGGAGATGCCCAATCTTTGACGGATTCAATCTTGGCAGGATCCACATGAATACCCTGACTGTCGATCACGTGACCAAGGAACTGTACTTTAGGGATCCAGAATTCGCACTTAGAGAACTTGGCATACAACTGTTCCTTTTTAAGCAACTCTAAGATTAACTTGAGGTGCTCTGCATGCTCTTCTTTGTTCTTCGAGTATATCAGAATATCTTCAATAAAGACAATTACGAATTTATCCAGGTATGGTTTGTACACCCGATTCATGAGATCCATAAATACAGCAGGTGCATTAGTCAAACCAAACGGCATAACTTGAAACTCATAATGTCCATATCGAGTTTTGAATGCGGTCTTTGGAATATCTTCTTCACGAACCCTTAGTTGATGATAACCCGACCTCAGGTCGATCTTTGAGTAGATACTCGAACCTTGTAGTTGATCGAACAAATCATCAATCCTGGGAAGCGGATAACGGTTCTTTACCGTCAGCTTATTCAATTCCCGGTAATCAATGCACATCCGGAATGATCCATCTTTCTTCTTGACAAACAAGACCGGAGCTCCCCAAGGTGAGGAACTGGGTCTTATAAAGCCTTTGTCGGAAAGTTCTTTTAATTGGTCCGACAACTCCTTCATCTCGGATGGTGCCAGTCGATAAGGTGCCCGTGCTACTGGCGCAGCACCAGGTATCAGATCGATTTGAAATTCCACTTGGCGGGTTGGTGGAATACCCGGCAAGTCCTCGGGAAATACCTCAGGAAAGTCTTGAACTATTGGTACTTCTTCAAGTTGCTTCTCCTTCGACTTGTCTTCCGCCTTTTTCATAGTAACCTGTGCTAGAAAGATAGGACATCCCTCCAGCAAATACTTTTGTGCCTTGGTGCACGAGATGATGTTCAATCGGGACTCGTGACCATTGTTGCTTCCGTCACCATGAAAAATTAAAGTCTTGTCTCCAAAGGGAACACGAACAAGTTTCTCATCACAAACGATTACGGCATGATATTTAGCTAACCAGTCCATACCAATAATAATGTCAAAACTACCCATCTCTACGGGCATCAAGTCGATGTTGAATGGATGATTTAGAAAGTTTAGAGTGCGACCCCGTATAAGTGTATTAACCCAAATTATTCTACCGTCAGCTAACTCAACATCATAACCATGGTCTAATGTAGTTGGGATGATATCAATCAAAGAACTAAATGCAGTAGATATGAAACTTCTATCGGCACCAGTGTCAAATAGTATTGAAGCATAACGGTTATTTAGGAGGAATGTACCCATGACAACATTAGAGTTCAGGTTAGTTCCAGTAGAGCCCACAACATAAGCTCTTGCTATAGCATTGCCATTTCCAGCCCGATTCCCTTGATTTCCATTCTTCAGCTTTGGGCAGTCACTCCTGTAGTGACCTTGCACTCCACACTCAAAGCAAGTGATAACTTGTGGATTTGTCCTTTGGGTCCTCTGGTTATTCTTGTTGTTGTTGTTGTTGTTGTTAGCAGTAGGTCGAACTTTACAGTTACGGGCCGAGTGACCGGTCTTTTTGCAGTTAGTGCACTTTTGAGTACATGGCCCATCGTGGTGATAATTGCACCTGGTACATAGAGATTTGGTTCCTCCATAAGGCTTCTTATCTCCAGGCCCAGCAGTGTAAGCCCGTGCCACATTGTTTCTTTTGAATGGTTGTTGTTGGTTTTGGTTGTTCCTTGAAGTATCTTCAAATTTCCTCTTATTTTCTGCAGTAGCAAATTCAATTGCCTCTTGCATTGACTGAGGGTTTAATGCCTTAACACTGCCATGAATCATGTCGGGAAGACCGCCGACATACCTTTCCACTTTAGCTTATTCCTCAGGGAACATTCTATCGCACATGAGTGCCAACTCTTGGAATCGTTGATTGTAAGTCATCAAATCGGTACCTCTTACCTTTAAGTTCCAATACTCAGATTCCAGCTTTTTGATCTCGCCCCTGGGGCAATATTTATCTGTTATCATCCTTTTCAAGGCCGTCCATGGCATTGTATATGCAACATCATGTCCGACAGCCCTTACGTGTGAGTTCCACCACGTCAAGGCACTTCCTTGAAGAGTAATGCAAACTTAACCTGACTTGTAATAGTACAGTTGCTGATAAGGAAAATAGATTCCATCTTTTCTGCACATTGGGTCAGGCCAACGACTCCTTCAGTGCCTTTGAAATTCATAGGCTAGCACTTTAAGAAGTCAGTGTAAGTGCATTCTCGTTGAGTAGGCACTTGTCTTCTTCCGCCGGTTCCTGAACCATGGCTGTTATCGCCATCTTTGCTTTTGCTTGCATCACGTTCTGCCAAAGCAGCAACAACGCCTTGATCAATCAAAGCTTGGAGTTGAGCATTAGTGACAGTTGTAGTAGGGGTGGTTGTGGTGGCGGGTGTTGTCCTCGTGGTTCTTCTTGTTGGTAGCATTTTCTTCAAAATCACAAGGAATATAATACACGTCAGATTTCACACAATCATAAACGTAACGTGACATATGCATAATAAATAAAAAGAGATCACCATCCACAGCGAAATATACAACTGAAAGTGAAATCAACAATGACATAAATACAGCAACATTCATACACAACAACATCGGTAATCATACATGATGGCCCTGATTACAACATGTTCAGTACAATGAGATACAAAAAGTGAAAATATGGACCTAAGGCGGTGTTAGCTGGGGATCACCCATAATACTTAACACGCCATACAATGATAGCTAAAAAGATAAAACAAAAGTCCCTACAGCCTATTAGCTGGGAGTAACCCATAAAACTTAATAGGCTATACAGGATAGCTACAAATGATGCATGACTAACTGCTGCTGCCAGCCTCAGCTGGTCCATCCTGGGGCTCTGGGTCTCTAGCCTCTAGTGTCGCAATACGTCCAAGCGCTGAAGTCAACCGAGTCTGAAGTGATGTGGTCTGAGTAATCAACGTGGCAACCTGTGCCTCTAGTGTCCTAACATGTGCCTCTATGGCTGCACTCCTCTCCTCAGAACTAGTCCATGCTATGCGAGCATATACCGCCTCCCTATCCAAGGCCAAGGCTGTGTGGCGGTGGTATGGCCTATCTCTGAACAGTGAGTTGACTAGGGCTCCCAAGTAAGCTCGGTCATCATGTGCCTCCTCAAATCGTATCTCGAACTCCTCAGTCCTCTGCCTAACAGTAGTATCAAGCTCTGTCACTCTCTGGTCGACCCCCTCCAAGGTGGTCGGTGCTATCTCCATCATGGCCTCAACAATCTCATCCTAAGTGTCAACCTCTGGAGTAGGCCTTGGCTGTCTTGCGGCACCAGCCGCTGAACTCTCCCCGATCTCATATCCGGGAGCGGGAGTAGTAAGACAAACTCTCTTCCGAGGCGGCATCTCAGCCTCGGGAATATCAGTCCTGGGGGAAGTAGATGGAAGTAATGAGGGTGGTGATGCAACTGCAGCTCTCATCCGAATCCCGGCTGCCCTATAGCCTAATGGTGCCCCTGCATCAGTAGGGCTAGTAGTGAGTGGTGATGGTAGGGGTAATGGTGAAGATGCAACAGGTAGTGGTGGTGTAGGTGCGGCAGCATGCTCAGCAATGCGTGCCTCCATGGATGCCGACATCGGTGGCTCAGGTCTGACAGTCTTCCGTGCCCTACGAAGACGTGTCTGGGCAAAGGGGATCCTGATCTGAGGTGGTCTAGGTGTGGGTGCAGTCTCATCAGTCTCAAACGCCTCTGTATCCCCAGCTGAGGGAACAGGGTCAACAACAGGTATAACCGGAGAGTCGGCCGGAGCTAGGTGCTCCTCCTCCTCCTCGTCATCCTCCTCGTCCTCGAAAGGCTCCTCATCATCATCATCAGCATCATCATCATCAGTGTCATCACCGGAGGGCTCATCATCTCCATCCCCTCCGTCAGCAGGGTAATCAGCATGCTCCTCCTCGGAGTCCTCCTCCGGATCCTCCTCTGGATCAGAATCAGGTACATAGCCTGGTGATAGGGCTACGGGTGAAGCATCAGCGGGTAGAGGCTGGTCCTCCATGGGTGCCTCATCCTCCGAAGGTACTAAGTACTCGGGGTACTCAGGCTCGGGAACATATGGTATCTCAATGGGTGATGGTGGGTGCTCAGGACCGGGCACATAGTCAGGGGATGATGGGTGCTCAGGTCCAGGCACATAGTCAGGGGATGGTGGGTCTACTGGCTGCATGGGAAGTCCATCGTATCCGTATACGATGACTCGTGGTACACCTCCATCGGGTATCTCCTCGTCGGCTCCCCAAAAGACTCTCCCTGGTTCGGAGTCAGTGTACACAGAGGTATAGGTGACAACGGATGATGCAGAAGACATGACTGCAGGAAGATAAATAAACTTATATAAGTATATTATATAAGACCATCAATTGATTCTTCTTACAAGCTCTCTTTCTGTTTTTATGCTTACAATATCTCTCAATTCTTTTTGCTCACATAATCACTCATTTCTGTTTTTATTCACACATCTCTCTTTCTATTTTTAAGCTCACTTAATCTCTTATTTCTTTTGGCTCACCAAATCACTCTTTCTGTTTTTATGCAACATATTTGACAGTTTTGTACAAAGTTCCATCAATTCTAATAGTTTCATACTGTCCTCCCCACTTCCAAGTGTGTAACCTCTTGAGAGAGGTGGATCATTGGACTGTTTAGATGTAGTCTCAAACCTAGTTTGAGCATCCACATCCCCCAATATGGTATCTTGGCACCTGGGACCACTACCTGAACCAATTTCCTAAGAACTTGATCCATTAAGTGTTGCCATAGATTGGGTCTTATTTGATGTTACCACTGTCCTGCTCTGCTTCTAAGCTAGAAGCAGTAGTGGCAGCCCTTTCCATTCTGTCACCCAACTCCTTATGGACAGCCTCATCACCAACCTTTACAGGGGGACCACTAGACTGAGGTATCTTGGTGTCCCGACCTCTTTTGACATGCCTAGATGTTTTTGATTCTTTTTAACACACTTTTGATATTACATATCCTTCCATCCATGCTTTGAATGTATAAATAAGTAGCCTCCCCTCAAACAATGCTTCAAGGGATAAGAATTTGCTCAACAGTTGTAACTTTGGCGCCCAACAGTACTAACTTTTGCCTGGCAGTAGTAATTTTCTGCCTAGCAGTAGTAAGAGATATATAACAGTATTAACTCTGTCTTCAATAATTATACAACAACATGCCTCTATTCATCACAAGCACACTAGAAAAGACTAGATAGACATGTGAGAATTCATGAGGATCCATATTTATGCATAACCCATGAATAAAAGTTAAAAACTGTTATCCAAGAATATTAACTTCCTCTCAAACATTACTTCAAAGGTGAAGCATTCAACATCAGGTATTTAAGATGCTTTACCTGCAGATGTTAGTCCATAGCCAAAAATACACAATCCAAAGTATTTTCTTCTTGACAGTATTAAGTATGACCAACAGTTTTAACAAGCAGTCTTAAGTATAACTAGCAGTATTAATTATACTTAGCAGTACTAATTGACAAGACTAACAGTACTAATCCTTTAGCTGAAATTATACCACCATGTGCTCCTCCTTCAAATGTAACATAACCTCCATCAAATTCCTTAAAATCTGAGAGATAAGCTATGTTCCCAGTCATGTGCCTTGAGCATCCACTGTCAACAAATCCTATATCATCTTGTTGTGGCTTGCCCTGCACACAAAAATAAGGAAATTAGATTCCTTTGGGTACCCAAGCCATCACTGACTTGGATCTGCCTCGTGCATCAATGTAGTTATGTTTCTTCATTTCCTCGGCTAAAGCTGGCCGGTTCTATTTCCTAATGGAACCGGAGGAACCGGCCTAACAGGCCCAAATCTGAATCCAAGCCCACTTTAAATTCTAAAAATTGGCTAAATGTTTTGACCAAATACTTGTATTACAAAAAAACAAGAAGTTATATTGTACCTTTTCAAGATGTAATATTTTGAGGTAGCGGAATTTCGGAGATGACGTCCAAAATCCATGATCATTTTTGATGATCCTCCAAGCTTCTTTAAGGAACAAAAGACATAATACAAGTAGATCTAGATCGATTACTATATCTAAAAAATAACCTTCTTTGTAGTATTCGAAATTTATTTGATCGGTTTTTTTAAAGATTTAAAATACAGTATATTTTAAAAGTCTTTGGTAACCTTCTCTTGATACTAATTATGGAAAATTAGACCGGGGGGGGGGGGGGGGGTTGAATAGTTTTACAAATTAAAAGTAACGATAAAATTAAAACTTGTTAAATGTTTAGTTGGTTATTAGATCTATTTGTTAGTATAATATACACACATATGATTTAACAAGATATGCAAGATATAAAGGTAAGGATATGTGACATGATCATTTATAGTGGTTCGGCTACAAGGTCACCTTCCTTTCCCTACTCCACTCCCCGAGTCACCTACTCGAGAGTTTGAAATCACTAATCACCAAACTCCTTCAATCGGCAGAGAAGCCTCACAACGTCGCTTACCCTTTATCCAGTGCTAAGCTAAACACCGAGTCCTATTACGGAAGAACCAATCATTCGTCGCTTACCCTTTTTTACACTACTATGCTAAATACCGTGTCCTAACCATGGAAGGAAAAACCCCACAACACTTAACCTCAATCTTAGTGCAAGGTTCTTACAAGCATAGAACCGAGATTACATTATACAACCCAAAACCTAACTTTCTACTCACTAGTTTTTACCTACACATTCTCGACATACTACAATGATAGATTTGAATGAATATGATGAATGAGATGATAACTTAAGATCACTAGATATATCTTCATGAGAAGGGAGATACTTGCGACAGGTGAACCTCGAAGCTTGATCTCGTATGCATAAACGGGTAAATCTTCTCCTATTAAGAAAATCACCAAAAAGCTAATATGATATAAAACATGACCAGAGTTCAGAGGTTAGATGAATGTAGATGAAAAGTATGTAAGAATGTGTGTATGAACAAGAGAAATGGTTTGGTATTTATAGACAAATTTTAGTACTATAGCACGGTTCCGCCAGTTCTATTTGTAGGATGGAACCAGTCGGTATAAACCTATGGAACTGGCTGTCGTGTAGCATGGTTCTACCGGTTCTGGGAATCGGCTAGTGTAAAGTCATGGAACCGACACTCTCACATTAAATCCGAATTTAAGATTGTGTGATGTCACCTATGATGTAACCAACTTCAATAAATGATTTTTCTATTTTGTAGAAAAGTATCATATGTTTAAAAAAAACTTTACTAAGATTACTTAAATAATCCTAAGTGTTTACATTATTTAAAAAATGAATATATTTGCTTTAACCAAAGTGACTAAGATGGTTTGTATAAAATATATTATGAATGTTTTGATAAGAAACGTTTATGGGTAATGTATGACGCAAATGGTAAGTATGATAAGGATGATGAATATATATGATGATTGCCGAGTTAGAAAACTATTGGTTTAAAACGAATAAACTTTATTTTCTGCTTCCGATGATTTTATGATTGTCATCGACAAAACACGGATAGATCGTAAAATATAAATAAACGTTTTTACGGTTTATTCGTATTAACAATTTTCATTCTTAATTCTGTTAATACAAATATTCGCATAAAAACGATATTTATATTTAATGATCTTTATGTTTTGATAATAAAAAATATAATGTCATACTACGTAAAAGTTTACGTAAACAAGTTATTTAGTCGTAAGTTTACTTGACGGCGACAAATCACTTAAGGTATGAATATGACATTATTAAACGTAGTTAATGAATAAAGAAAAATATTTTCTATTGCATTTAAACTTAATCATTTGCATAAACCTTTCTAATCAAATGAGTTTAAGTAAACACATGATTAATTATAGGCTAGTTATATTAATCATGTAAGACAAAATAGGATTAACCATAAATGGAAACAATATTTCCAAATCTTCCTAAATCTAGAAAATCTTTCCTTATTTATGTTAAGAAATATTTTCCTTCTAGAAGAATCTAATAAATTTGATTTTTAAATACATAAGAATATTTTGTTAAGATTTGGGGTTAATCACAAAAATATAAAAATCGTCCCAGCTGCACCTCACAGATCCAACAAAACCAAAGGACAGATCCAGGTGATGATGGATCCGTGGATTCGTGAGTCCAGCTGTTTGGACCAGATTTGAATTTTAAATGTTGGCTATAAATATCAACCTGATGTCTTCATTTTAGACAACTCTTGCAAATATTTTTCTTTCTAGCTTTTTCATTTTCATATATTCTTTGATCATTATACTTGTTTCCACTTTTTAGTCAAGAACACTAACTAAGACATCATGTTTCAAAGTATTATTAGTTTAGTTGTGTCATCACTTGTGTGATATTTATCTATCTTTAATCTCTTGTGTTGTGTATATCATATGTGTAATGATAGGTTAGTATTTTAGGCTTTAAAATACGTAGTGTGTTAGATTGGTTCTATCTTGAAGTAGAACTCGGTATTTAGCTTTGTACCGGAAAAAGTATAAACGACGTGTACGGTCTTCTCTGCCTAAAGGGAGCTTGTTGACATAGTGAAGAAAACTCTTAAGTTGGGTACTTGGGGAGTGGAGTAGGGCGAAGAGGAGCTTCGTAGCCAAACCACTATATATCATTGTATCATTGGTTTGATCTTTCCTATATTTACTTATTTATATTTCGTATTTATTTATTCATTCATTACGTCACTATCATATACACTTGTGTATATCTCTTGATTTCACATAAGTAGACAATCTAAGTATTATTTTTTAAAACGGTAAAACTATCCAACCCCCTTCTAGTTTTCACAATTGGTATTAGAGCCAGGTTACCCAAGATCTTTAATGTATATTATACATTAAAGCTTGTATCGATCTATGGATTCCGATAAATATATAGAAGGGCAATCTATGTAAAGACCACCACTTTTCGAAAGTGATTGTTTTATATATTGGAAAAATAAATTTGAAACTTATGTGAAAGTAAAAGATTTAGATCTTTGGCATATTATCATGAATTATGATTTTCCACTGATTGCTAAAAACGAAGTTACTCAAATTTTAGAAGTAGTTCCATTTGAACAACAAACCGATGAGCTTAAAAAGAAACTTGCTAAAAATAATGAAGCTAAAATGGTTCTTTATAATGTTTTACCTAAAAAGGAATACGAAAGAGTTTTTATGTGTAAAACGGCTAAAGATATTTGGCAATCGTTGTTAATCACACATCAAGGTAATAGCCAAGTAAAGGATAATAAAACTGATCTTATTGTAATATGAACAATTTACTATCCTTGAAGATAGATAGCGGTTTTGCTAGATTTAACACTATTATTACTAGTCTTAAAGCTCTTGATGAAGGTTTCTATAGCAAGAATTATGTTAGGAAGTTTCTTATGGCTCTACATCCTAAATGGAGAGCAAAGGTTATGGCGATTGAAGAATTGAAAGATCTATCATCACTAGCTCTAGACGAGCTTATCAGTAATCTAAAGGTACATGAACTAGTCATGGAAAAAGATTCTAAAATTTACAAAGGCAAGAAGAAAAGGGTTAAGTCCATTGCCTTTAAAGCTAAGAAAGAGTCAAGTGATGATGAAACTTTGACATCCGGAAGCGATGACGAAGAATATGCTATGGTCGTAAGGAACTTTAAAAGGTTCTTTAAATGAAAGGGTAAATTTGTTAGGCAACCATGTGAAGAGAAGAAGTCATTCCGGAAAAGTGGTGATAAGAAAAGCAAGAGTGATAGGAAATGCTTTAGATGTGGTGATCCGAATCATCTCATTGGCGATTGTCCAAAGCCTTCACGGAACAAAGATCAAAAGGCGTTTATTGGAGGTTGTTGAAGTGATAGCGAAAATGAAGCCGAGGGCAAAACTAACGATGAAACATGTCTCATGGATCAATCATCAAATGAGGTAACTCTTGACTCTTCTCATTATAGTGATAATGATTCTTCTTTTAAGGCCAATAGTATGCAAATTGAATATAACAACTTATGTGAAATTAGCTTAAAAATCATCAACAAAAATAAAATTTTGAAAACTAAAAGAGAACTTTTAGAAAAAGAAAATTTAGAGTTGAATGAGAAAATTAAGAAACTTGAGAGAAATAAAGAGGTTGACATTGGTTGCGAGTCATGTCAACAACTTCGTTTGGAAAATGCCAAACTTAAGGAAAATCAAATTAAATTTGTTAAGTTTGATAAAAGCGCTAATTTACTAAGAGAAAAGTTGAATATATAAAAGTCACCTAGTTGCAAATAGGTTTAGGATGTGATAATAGTAAAGAGTCAACAAGCGGAACAAAACCTATAAGTTTTGTTGGGTCAACTGCCGAATTGGCAGGTGACGAATCCACCATAAAGGCGGATGGATCCACCATACCTGGATCCGTGGATCCGACGACCAGCCATAAAGTGGCAGAACATGTTTTTAGCCCACCCATGTCTTCGCGATCAGATTTTATTATCACTAGAAAGAAACTAATACATAACAAGATTATAGAGTCAAAGAAATCGTCTCTAAAACAATATATTAAGAATGGTATAGGTTATGTCAAAACTGAGTCTAGATCTAAAACACCTCCACCTAGAAGATATAATTCTTCTCAACAAAGATATAACACACCTCAACCTAGAAGAAACTCTAGCGGACCAATTTATCAAAATCATTATCCTATGAACTGGAATAACAATCAAAATCAAGGTTTTGTACATATGGGAAATTGTATCCCATTTCAATATCCCAATCAATTGCAACAAATGCAAGGGATGTACAACACTAACATTTTTGGACCCATGAGATATTAAGGACCAAGCGCTTGAGTTTATTCTTGCTTAATTAGGTATGCTTGAAAACTTGTTTGGAGCCAGATGAATGGATTAAAGATAGCGGTTGCTCCAAACATATGACGGGAAACAAAAGTCTGTTCTCAACCTACAAAGCATACGATGGAGGCAATGTTGTTTTTTGTTGGGAATAAATCTTCACAAGAGGTTAGGACTGCTTAGATTATAACTAATAGTATTAACTGAGTTAGTACTGCTAGCACAAATTTAGTACTGCCAGTGTTAGTTTGTACTGCCAGAGAAGATTAATATTGCTAAAGGAAGTCAGAGATGCCAGAAGATAAGGATTACTTGGAGATGAAGATTAGAAGATATTTATAGAATAGATTGTATCAGAATATTCTAAAAGTTTATGTTTATCTTTAGTATATGTTGTAAGCCGACTAGGACTCCTTAGTCTATAAAAGGAGGCTCTAGGGCATAAGTTGATATACAAGTTTTCACAGTTGTCAAGTCGATTTAAAAAGCTTCAAGGTTGTAAACCCTACTACTAGTAAAGAGTACTCGTATTATTGATCTAATAATATTGGAGCGTTTGGTTATATCTTTGTTCATTCACAATTACTGTTTTATTCATAATACTTCTAGATATTAAGGTGCAGATTCCGCATACACTTTAGTATACATACAAAGTTTCTACAACAAGTTATTTTGGATTTATCCAAGGTAATTTAACCTTAGACAAGCTAAGGAATCGATCAAGGATTAGGATCAACAAGTGGTATCAGAGCTTTTGCTTTGAGAAACTTTGATCTAAAAGTTATGGAATTTGAATCTGCACATAGTAATACTACTGCAAAGCTACCTATACTCAAACTAGGTGAGTATGAGATAGGGTGATATGAATAAGTCATTACTTCCAGGTACAAGACTATGCTCTATGGGAGGTCATAGAGAATGGTAACTCATAGGTGTCTGTACCACAAACAACACAAGAGAATGGTACTTCAGTTACAAAGATGTCAGTACCTGTAACTGTTGAAGAAAAGACCAACAAGAAGAATAATGTGAAGGCTAAAAGCTTGCTACTCATGGCTCTTCCCAATGAGCATCAACTTACTTTCGGTCAGTACAATGATGCTAAAACTATGTTTATCAAAACACAAATTGGAGGTAATGAAGCCACTAAGAAAACACAAAAGACACTTTTGAAGCAACAATATGAAAATTTTAGTGCATCAAGCATAGAGTCTCTTGACTCTATCTTTAACAGACTTTAGAAGATTGTTAGTAGGCTTGCAATTTTGGGTGTGGTCATCTCTCAAGAAGACTTAAATTCAAATTTTTTGAGCAGCTTGCCCCCTGAGTGGAATTACTCATGTTTTTTGATAATATGTACAGTTTTGATATGAAGAACATTGTTCCTAAAGAGAGTTTAACTTGTCTTGTTGCAAAGGCTACATTAGATGAATCAATGCTCTGGCATAGGAGGCTTGGTCATATTAATTTTAAGAACATAAATAAGCTTGTTAAGGATAATCTTGTAAGAGGTTTGCCTACAAAACGTTTTGAAAATGACCAAACCTGTGTTGCTTGTCTTAAAGGGAAGCAACACAGAGCTTCTTGTAAGTCCAAAGTTCTGAATCCAATTACTAAGCCTTTGTTTATGCTTCATATGGATTTGTTTGGTCCAACCTTTGTGAGTAGTTTAATGCATAAGAAGTATTGCTTAGTAGTCACTGATGATTATAGCAGGTTTACTTGGGTTTTCTTTTTAGCAACTAAGGATGAAACCAGTGAGATTCTTAAGAACTTTATCAAAGAAATAGAAAACCTAGTGGATAAGAAAGTGAAAATAATCAGGTGTGATAATGGAACAGAGTTTAAGAATAAAGTTATGGATGATTTTTGCAGAGAGAAAGGTATTAGGAGAGAATATAGTGTAGCTAGGACTCCTCAGCAGAATGGTGTAGCTGAAAGGAGGAATAGGACACTAATTGAGGCTGCTAGAACCATGTTAGCTGACTCTAAGTTACCTACCACATTTTGGGCTGAAGCAGTTAGTACTGCTTGCTATGTACAGAATAGGGTCTTAGTAGTCAAGCCTCATAACAAGACACCTTATGAACTTTTTAGAGGTCTTAAACCAGCTCTAAACTTTATGAGACCATTTGGATGTCATGTTACCATTCTTAATACTTTAGACATTAAGGCAAGTTTGATGGCAAAAGTGATGAATGTTTCTTTGTTGGATATTCTTTGAGTAGTAAAGCCTTTAGGGTATACAATACTAGAACCAAGAAGGTAGAAGAAAACTTGCATATTAGGTTTTTAAAGAATAAGCCTATGATAGAAGGGAATGGTCCAAAGTGGCTGTTTGACATTGATTCTTTAACCCAATCTATGAATTATGTACAAGTAGCTGTAGGTACAATCACTAATGAATCTGTAGGTACATAAGGAGAACTTAATGCAGGTACATCTACACAGAAAGAAGGAGGTTGTTAGTTTTTGGGAAACAGGTTGATATCTTGGCAGTTCAAGAAGCAAACTGTGGTTGCCACCTCTACAACTGAAGCTGAATATGTGGCTGCTGCTAGTTGCTGTGGACAAGTACTCTGGATTCAAAACCAAATACTGGATTATGGGTATAATTTCATAAATACTATGATTCACATTGATAATAATAGTACTATCTGCATTATTGAAAATCCTGTTTAACATTCTAAAACAAAACATATAGAGATTAGGCATCATTTTATAAGAGATTGCAATGCTAAAAAGTTAATACAAATGGTTAAAATTCATACTGATCATAATGTTGCAGATCTTCTTACAAAAGGTTTTGATGCTGGAAGATTTCGGTACTTGGTTTCAAGTATTGGAATGCTTAATCCTTAATGTCTAAATCTCTTTATGTCTTTGTAAAGTTTTGTAAAGGATTAGTACTGTTAGTTGTATCCATTAGTACTGCTAAGTATAACTAGTACTGTCAGTTATACTTAATACTGCTAGTTAAAACTATTAGTCAAAATTAATACTGCTAGACAAGAAAATGCTTTGGATTGTGTTTTTCTTGCTTTTGGACTAACAATTGCAGGATAAGCAAGCAGTATGATTGAATTTGATGATACCAATTGTGAAGTTTGCTATTAGAGAGACTGCTGATTGCTAACCTCAGAAGCATTGTTTGAGGGGAGGCTACTTATGTCAATATACAGTCAAAGCATGGATGGAAGGATATGTTATATCAAAAGTGTGTCAAAAAGAATAAAAAACATCTAGGCATGTCACAAGAGGTCGGGACACTAAGGTACCTCAGTCCGGTGGTCCCCCTGAAAAAGGTTGGTGATGAGGCTGTCCATAAGGAGTTGGGTGACAGAATGGAAAGGGCTGTCACTACTGCTTCTAGCTTAGAAGCAGAGCAGGACAGTGGTAACATAAATTAAGACCCAATCCATGGCAACACTTAATGGATCAAGTCCTTAGGGAATTGGTTCAGGTAGTGGTCCCAGGTGCCAAGATACCATATTGGGGGATGTGGATGCTCAAACTAGGTTTGAGACTACATCTAAACAGTCCAATGATCCACCTCTCTCAAGAGGTTACACACTTGGAAGTGGGGAGGACAATATGAAACTATTGAAATTGATGGAACTTTGTACAAAACTGTCAGATGTGTGAATAAAAACAGACAGAGTGATTTTGTGAGCCAAAAGAATTGAGAGATTTAGTGAGCTTAAAAATAGAAAGAGAGATGGTTGAATAAAAACATAAATGAGTGAATATGTGAGCAAAAAGAATTGAGAGATATTGTGAGCATAAAAACAGAAAGAGAGCTTGTGAGAAGAACTAATTGATGATTGAAGTCCTTTTTGGAATGAAATTGAAGATTAATACTGGTAGCTCAAACTTACTGCTGTTAGTCTCAAGTTCATACTGGTAATATAACTTAATGCTGCTAAGCATAAAGTTTCTACTGCTGGTATACATTAATGCTGCTAAGCTTATGTTGATGATGTTGAGTTACTGCTGTTGGTTTAAGTTAATGCTGTTAGGCATACGATAGTGCTGTCAGTTTAAGTTAATACTGTTAGGCATTATTTAGTACTGCCAGTTCAAGTTCCTGCTGCTGAGGGTGAATTTATAAATACTTCAATTCAGGGTTTCATTCGATTCTTTATTCGATTTCAATCATTCAAACACTCTCTAAACGTAAACCCTAACTCAATTTAATCTTTAATCATCAAAACACAACACAATGTCAACCCTAACTTTTGCTGATACTCACAATATGGTCGCATTCTTGGAAAAACCCGCTGAAAGTGATGGGTTTCATGAGATTATAGATTTTCTGAATGCTAATCAGATTCGTTATGCACTGACTGTCAATCCTACTATCTACACATCTTGCATTGAACATTTCTGGGCAACAGCAAAGGCAAAAACTGTTAATGGTGAACGTCAGTTACAAGCCCTAGTTGATAAAAAGAGGGTGATCATCACGGAGTCAAGCATTAGAAGTGATCTTCACTTAGAAGATGCAGGAGGTACTGATTGTTTGCCAACTGCTACAATTTTTGAAGAACTGGCCAGGATGGGGTATGAAAAACCTTCTCAAAAGCTTACGTTTTATTAGTACTGCTGGTACAAAAAGTTTATGCTGCTGAATTACAACTGCTAGAAGACTTACTACTGTCAAGAGGATAAAGACGGTTTAAAGAGATAAAGATTGTTTGGAGAACAAGAATACTTGTGAAGATAAGTATTGAGTTATTTTTGTACAAGATATGTATAATGTATTTGTTTAAAAGATTACGTTTACTTTTAGAAAAGATCATGATATCTTAGGAAAGTATTGTAAGCCGACTAGGAATCCTTAGTCTATAAAAGGAGGTCCTAGGGCATTAGTTGAGATATAAGTTTTGCATACAAGTTGTCGATTGAAAAGCTTCAAGGTTGTAAACCCTAGTACTAGTGAAGAGTACTCGTATTATTGATCTAATAATATTGGAGCGTTTGGTTTTATTCATTGTTCATTCACAATTACTGTTTTATTGATATTACTTCTAGAGTATTAAGGTGTAGATTCCGCATACACTTTAATATACATACAAAGTTTCTACAACAAGTTATTTTAGATTTATCCAAGGCAATTTAACCTTAGACAAGCTAAGGAATCGATCTAGGATTGGGATCAACAACCCACTTTTGTCTGATTGGGAACAAATCAAGAAGTCACGTTACCCGAACCAAAACTACCTCCTGTTATGGCAGGAGAAGATGAACTTCCAACACGTCGGTTCTGTTTTTTAAAAGCTAATTCCCGTTGATATGCATCAGAACCCGTTACCGGAATCCATGATCTGGACTCTTAGACCACCAATGTAACGAGAGACAAGTTGATCATCGGTCTCTTGAATATCATTCCTTGCAATTAGTTGGTAAAATTTAGATGTGTAATCCTCAACAGACTTGGTCCCTTGTTTCAGATTTTGTAACCGCTGGTACATCAACCGTTGGTAGTTAGGAGGAATAAAGTTTTCCCTCAATAACTTCTTCATCTTCCTCCAACTGGTGACCCTTGGCTTTCCAATTCTCTCTCTAGTCAGTTTTAATTGCTGCCACCATGCGGAGGCCCTACCACGTAGTTTGGTAGCGATTAATGAAACCCTTTTGTTTTCAGGAACCTCCTTGAATTCAAACACCTCTTTAACGGCAACAAGCCAATCAATGAACCCCTCGGGATTCAAAGTATTCCCATCAAACTCAGGAATATTGACTCTCATTCCAGACTCCCAACGCCTATTATCCTCCTTTTGATCTCGCCTTGGTCGATCTGGTTCTTCATCAGAAGATGAACCGCGACCCTCAAAGAACGGGTTTTCTGACTCTCCACCTTCACTTCCCCGACCGTTACGATCCTTACGTCTTCTTGGATTCATCATGTCATTCATTCGATCAGCCAATTGATCAACAAATTGATCTAATCGCTCATCCATTCTTGCCATAACACGCTGCTCAAATTCTTGTTCATAAGCATCAGTAAGAGGCCTATTTCTCCTTGGAGGCATCTTAACAGGAACTTCGGCTCTGATACCAACTGATGTAGTCTAAAAACAAGAGATAACACAAATCGATCATGTTGATTCACACGAATACCAGGATTGATCCTTCCAATAATCGTTGATTCGAACGAATACTGATTATTAGGATAATTTAGCAAAACTGCCAAAATTTGACTTTTTGTATTTCTTGAACTGAATAGCTAGGGTTACAATACATTTATTAAATAGGAAAGCAAAACTAAAATGGGTCTCAAAAGACAAATGGGCCGAAAGTTATGCTAAAAAAAGTCCAAAATTCTCAAAAAAAAATACAAAACGGCTGGTTCTGGGCCTGAAACGGACTATGTGAGCCCAAGTTATGCCCATTTGAATAAAGGGCCTTTCTTCACACGATCTTTGGCCTCTAGAAACAAAATGACCCGTTCTTCGATACTTGGGCCTGCATCATGTTTAGAGCATAAAGATTTCTACAACATGATACAGAAAGGAAAATATAGAGTTAATTGTAAAAATGGTCCTTGTGGTTTGGCAAAATTGCAGATTTGGTTCGTCAAATTTCGAAATTGCAAAAAACGTCCTTATTTTGAAGGTTTGGTTACACTTTTGGTCCTTGGTCGACTTGAAATGATTAAAATACCCCTCTGCAATTTGGCCAAACCATAAGGACCATTTTTGCAATAGTAAAAAAAATTTAATTAAAAAAAATCTGTAAGAATTTTTTTTTTAATTTTTTT
>BQNB010026144.1:0-49047 GCA_026074375.1 Tanacetum coccineum
TTTGGTTGGTTCTTGTTTGTATCCTTGGTTTTTTAGTAAAAATATTACTAGTATGTTTTTTTTATAAAAGCTTACTATCTTAACTTGTAACACAAGTTCTTATTTTAAAGGAGATACATTATATAATTGCTTTAATTAAAATGACACAAGTTCTTTTAATAATACTACACGTTCTCATCGGATAAGTTGGCAAAGACCTAATAGACTTTTATGTTTTGACCGAGTATAAGTTATTAAAACTTCATAATATATTATTTTCAATTTATATTACAAAAAAGACATATATTTTCGAATATACAAACTTTGACAAACCTTCATCGCAACTAACTAAAACGATAAAAAAATAAAAGTTATGAACAAAGCAAGAACTTTTGGAAAATGTTACGAGTACAAGTTAATTAATGGATTTAAGCTTGCTTATTAATTTCTTCAAATTATAAATAGCATATACATATATTTCAAATAATGAACACATATTTGTCGACATTAACTTTTCTGCTGAATTGTCCATCCTTAAATAGTGGATATAAGTCTCCTTCGTGTATTGCAAGTGTGTGAGAGAGACTGCAATTTGGAGTATTAAACTTTTTGCACATGAGATTGAATAATTGAGGTGTTCTCTAGCACATGAAGTGTAAACTCATATAATATAATATGACTCATGACGTATAATAGGCATACCAGGCCTCTAGGCTTGGGCCGTATTATTACAATGGGCTCCGGGTTCAACTAAACAAATAAGCAGGCTAAGACTAAGCCCAAGATCGCACTGGCACAGCCCGGACATAGCAAGACGGACGCGGATCGGTTTGGGCCGCTTCCGCATACCACCCACGGAAAGAAATCCGCGTCCGCGGTCACGATTATCGCGGATCCTTGCCCGACAAGGGTCCCACTCTGGCCACTACAACTATAAGAGAAATACTAGAAAACCCTAGTACTGGGCTTCTCTATAAATAAGAGTCATCTGACACACCACAAGGTACACATTTTTCTAACATTCTCTGTCACACATATATTCTCTGACAACATGAATACTTACTTTTGCGCCGGAGTTCAATCGTGGGGTCCGTCCCCACGATAAGACTAACGGTTTTTCCTCATTTATGCAGGAATCCAAATCCCTTACTTGCTCTAGTACAAGATCCAACCCACTAAAGGATTATCGGCCTAGTCCAGTAAGCCTCTTTGATCTACTACACACCTTAACACGCATTTTGTACTAATAAGTTGGCGCCATCCGTGGGACCCCGAATACAACCGCATTTCCTAAAATACTCACCATGAGCACTAACGAGCAAACTTCACTTAGTCAGCCCACGTCCGTCGTGAGGAATACGCTAAAGAAGGAGCAAGCTCCGCAAGACTTGGTCAGGCCTATTTTCGATGAAGCCCTGCGAGAATACTGTGACAAGAATTACCATCAGATTCTACCAATCATAGCTGAAAAGGTACACCAAGAAAAGGTGCAGCAAGAAAAGCTCAAGGCAGTGAAAGCTCGCCTTAATTTTGAAGATACCTCACGACATTCCGAGTCAGGAACACCAAGCAGAAGAAGGAGCCTCAAGGAAAGGCTCGGACCTAGGCATGCTCGTAGTATGTCCGGGAGTCCGGAACCAAGGCGCGGTCGTTCCAAATCACCAAGGGAGAAAAATCCAGAAAGAAGAACATTATTCAAAAGATTGGAGAAGGGTGTATTTCACAGGCTAAGAGACAAGGAGAAGAATATGTCCGCGCACTCAAGAGATTCAAGGCATAGATCATACCACAGCAGCCGTAGAGACACCGAGAGCTGCTACCAGAGTTCTCGATCCGGAGAAACAGAATTTGCTTCCGAGAAACATCACAACAAAAGAGCATCCTCGCAAAGAGAAGAAACACTGTCAGAAAGTGAAGGCAGTGCAGGAGGACATTGGAAGTCAAAACCGAAGAAGCAAAAGTCGAGCGTTGAGGACGACCTGTCCCAACCATGGGTATGTGAAGAAACAGATCCTTTCACTCCTCGGATCTGTTACTTCGACTTCCCAAAAACCCGAATGCCTAGTCATATCAAAACATATGACAGAAGTGAAGACCCGGAAGATCATTTAAAAATCTTTCAGGCGGCCGCCAAGACGGAACGCTGGGCAATGCCAACATGGTGCCATATGTTCAATTCCACACTCACTGGAAATGCCAGAGTATGGTTTGATGACCTTCCACAGGAATCCATTGATAGTTACGATGATTTAAGGAAAGCATTCCTAGAAAACTATCTCCAGCAGAAAAAGTGCATCAAAGACCCGGTTGAAATCCACAACATCAAGCAAAGAGATGGGGAATCCACAGAAGAATTCGTGCAGAGGTACAAGCTTGAATGCGGAGACGTGAAGGGAGCTCCGGAATGCATGAAAATCTCCGGATTTATGCACGGAATTACTAATCCCGAGCTGGTCAAACGACTACATGATAAAATCACTAAGTCAGTAGACGAAATCATGAGAGTAACTACAACATTCCTCAGAGGGGAAGTTGCAACCTCTAATCGTGAACGGAAGAAGTCATTTCCGTCATGGAAACATCAAGAAGCCGGACAAAAGCAAAACTTCAAGAAGGGAAACTTTCGGAACCAACAAAGGACGGAGCGGAAGCAGGATAGGTTCACCCTTCTCACAAAAACACCAAAGGAAATTCTGGCTTTGGATAAAGGAAAGTTTAAGCCTCCTCCCCCAATGACAACCCCGGTAGAAAAAAGAAACGCTAGCAAATTTTGTGAGTTTCATGGGGAAGTAGGACATACCACCGATGAGTGTATGCACCTAAAAAGGCAAATAGAGGAAATGCTAAAGGCCGGAAAGCTGTCACATTTAATAAAGGAATTGAAGCAAAACAATGGAAAAGATCAGGCAAAGGTAGCAAAAAAGGGGGAAACCTCAGGGAAGGACAAGTCGATGGCGATATTAATGGTACAACCATGGCAAAGAGTAGCCAGACAAAAAATTACTCAAACTTTCTCTAGTTCATTAATTCGTTTCCACCTCTAGGGAGGAAGATGGGACGAGTGTCCCATGATTATGAGGCCGAAATGGGAGACACTACATGCACCGCATGCATGTGGACGAGGCTCCTCCTCATCTAATGGACCTATAAAGCAGAAATGGCATTTAAGAAAATGAAGCGATTGATGGCCGAATTACCCATATTGACTGCGCCAAAAGAAAAAGAGGAGTTGATTATGTATCTGGCGGCTGCAAAAGAAGCCATTAGTGCGGTCCTAATGACGGAGAGGGACGGGAAGCAAATGCCTATCTACTTCGTTAGCCGTGCATTACAAGGCCCGGAGGTCAATTACACTCCAATGGAAAAATTAATACTTGCCCTGGTAAGTGCTAGCAAACGACTAAAAAGATATTTCCAGGCACACACAATAGTCGTAATCACAGACCAACCAATAAAGCAAATGCTGTCCAATCCGGAGGTGACCGGAAGATTGCTCAAATGGAGATTCGAGCTAGAAGAGCATGACATTCACTACAGACCAAGAACGTCAGTAAAGGGGCAAATTCTAGCGGACTTCATCGTAGAGCGTCCGGAAGATGACACATTAGATATACCAATGGAGGACAGGGAAGAACTTCCGGACCCATGGATATTATTTATGGACGGATCGTCGTGCATAGACGGTTCCGGAGCCGGCTTAATAATTACGAATCCAGAAGGGACGGAATTCACATATGCTCTAAGGTTTAGGTTCAATGCTTCCAACAATGAGGCAAAATACGAAGCCTTGATAGCTGGTCTCCGGATAGCCGGGCAAATGGGAGTGGAAAATCTTCAAGCAAATGTAGACTCCAAACTCGTAGCCAATCAAGTAAATGGAGTTTACGTAGCAAAAGAGTCAAGCATGATCAAATATTTAGAGAAGGTAAAAAATCTCGCTAGCACTTTCAAAGAATTCTCCATCAAACAAGTGCCCAGAGGAGAAAACAAAAAAGCAGACGCGCTAAGCAAAATAGCATCTACCAGTTTCGCCCACCTAAGCAAGCAAGTACTTGTGGAGGAACTCAAGAAAAAATCAATAGACGAAAAGGAAGTACTAGCGGTAGTAGAAGAAGAGGGGCACACATGGATGACCCCAATCTATGAATACCTAACGAAAGAAATTCTCTCAAAGGAAAAGAGCAAGGCAAGGGCTATACGCCGCAGGGCAGGAAGGTATGTCGTGGCAAGCGGAATACTATACAAAAAATCCTTCCTCGGGCCATGGTTGCGGTGCGTTGGACCGCTGCAGGCAAACTACGTTCTGAGAGAAATCCATGAAGGATCATGCAACATGCATTCTGGACCAAGATCCGTGGTGGCAAAAGCCTTAAGATCAGGGTACTACTTGCCAACTATGCACACAGATGCTAGAAACTTGATAAGAGAATGCAGTGGCTGCCAGGTCCACAGTCTCGTGCTAAGGAACCCACAGGAGAAGTTAACACCCATCACATCTCCGTGGCCATTTTACAAATGGGGAATTAACATAGCCGGTCCTTTTTCGAAAGGACCCGGCAAAGTCAAGTTCCTGATAGTAGCAATGGATTACTTCACCAAATGGATAGAAGCAAAACATGTGGCAACCATAATAGGAGCCTAAGTTAAGAAATTCGTATGGGACAACATAGTGTGCAGATTTGGTCTCCCGGGAGAAATAATATCTGACAACGGAAAATAATTCAGGGATAGCCCATTTAAGGAGTGGTGTGAAAAGTTATGCATCCGCCAATGTTTTGCCTCCGTTAAACATCCGCAAGCCAAGGCACGATTGGAAGAAATAAGCAAAAATTGGTTGGAAGAGTTATCACATGTCTTATGGGCGCATCGTACTATGATCAAATCAAGTAATGGAGAAACACCATTCTCATTGACATACGGAGCGGAAGCAGAGATTCCCGTGGAGATTGACATGCCAACCTTGAGAACTGCGGAAGTTGATATGATAAAAAACAATGAAGCTCTGGGAATCAATTTAGACCTTTTGGAAGAAAAAAGAAAGCAGGCAGCAATCCAGGAAGCAAGAAGCAAAGCCAAGATGGAGAAATACTATAACGCCAGGGTCCGAAGCACAAGCTTCCGTCTGGGAGACCTCATCTACCGGAACAATGAAGCAAGCCACGCGGAAGACGGGGGCAAGCTTGGACCTAAGTGGGATGGACCATATGAAGTTACGGAAGCATTGGGCAAAGGAGCATACAAGCTTAGAGACCGCAACGGAAATACCCTTCCGCGAACATGAAATGTCTGCAACCTTAAAAAATGTTATATGCATGAAATGTAAGCACCTCTCACACGCAAGGCAAAGCAGAAGAGATGGCACTGCTCGAATTTTCTTTATTGTAACAATATAAGTCAATGTATATTATGCAATTTGAGCTATCAAGCATGTTACATATGAGAAATTTGTAGGTTTTTAGTAGTAGTGTATCCAAACAAGCAAAAGAACTCGCGCGTTGCGGCGGGGCTAATTTTTTTCCGAATAATTTTTTTTACGTTTCGGGGGTTTTTTTTTGGCGATGCGTTATGACGGGGCTAATTTTTAATATTTTCTTTTTTTGTAAAAAGAAGACAAAGACGTTATTTGTGACACAAGATTGAATGATTGATTTTTATTGTTTGTTCAAAATGACTCAGCCTATTCTTATTGTAGTAATGTTCCAGAAAATAAGAAAACGGGTTTTGATAGCTTTTTGGTTTTTATACTCCGTGATTTTATAATTTTCATTTTTAACGTGTTCATAAGTTTGTAACATCTGTTTACTAGCTAGTGCATATATGTATGTATTTGTATTTGTTGAATGTGCGTGTGCATTGTTTTTTCGTGTTTGATATTATGTCTTTTTAAATTATATTTTTATTTTTATTTTTTTCTTTTTTATAAGTTATGTTATAGAGTATTATCGAAATATATGAAAATAATAAATTCATTAAATCTTTTATGTATTACGTAGTATATGAACTTGAGGATGATTTTTTTTTTTTTCTGATTTACCTGTTTTCTGGCTCGACATTGTGAGCCAACTAATCCCAGCGAAACTACCCTTTTAGGTAGCTCGGAGTCGGCTCAAGTGAACCTTCGATGTGCTTCGATTGTACAACATGATTTTAGGCCGGCAATGAAAAATCCACCAAAAAGTCTTCGGGTAGATTTGGGATGTGATTAAATAATGTTAAATCTTTGTTTGGAAGTAAGAAATTGTTTACGTTTGTTGTATTTTAAAATATAAAGTCTAATAGTATAAGTTTTAGGGGTTATTTGTTTATTTTCTAAAGTTATAATCAAACTTGTAAATTTATAAATTTACACTTTTAACTCTATATAATTTATTTAAAATTAAACCATTAAAGTTTTATTAATTATCTCTTTTTTTCAAGTTTTTGTTTTTACAAATTTGACACATATATTTTTATCTGTTTTTTTCTCCATTGGATTTTTTCAATTTTGGCCAAATTAATTTAATTTTGACATTTTATTGACCAATCAGGTTGCGCGATTTTGCCTACGTGACAAAATCAAGCATTCTGATTGGTCTAATTTATTTTCATATAAGATTTAATCTGATAGAAAACTTCGAAATAATGTAATTCTTTTATATAATAAAAGATGAACGCAAAAAAGACACAGAAAACACTCAAATAATGAAACATGGAGAGTAATATGATGATCGAATTGAAGATCAGGTTTATCAATATATTATCCTTTATAAATACAAAAGTATCAAGAATACGAGTATTGAGCCTCATTCTCAATACTTAAAATATGTATTAACACCGTTGAATACCACAAGTAAACCAATACACACAACAAATCCGGATCGATGAAAATCCTCTCAAGTTTTAACAGTCACGGACCATCTCGAGGATTTGATAAATTGATAATCAATCGGCTATATTCCTATTTTTACGCCCGATAATAAAAAATTGGATTAGAATCCTCTAAAGTTGAGTCAAACATGATACATCATGTTCACCAATCACAAATTAGTTAATTGTATAAAACTTTTTCTTTTAATAAAAATCATGAGCCCACTTATTTATTTTCACTCACAATAAACTTAACATGATCAATCATGTTTGACCATAACTTTAGAGGATCTTTTTCCTAAGAAATTAGCATAAAGCGAGTGTCCCTGCATGAGTATGGACAAATATTAAGTACATCATCAATGCGTCTATGCACACATTGAACATATTATGTTCTGGTCATGTAAATAAAGGGAAAAAACATAAACTTGCATCGTATACACTCAAATTATAGCTAAAATACTTTTACATGTCAATGAACTTATTTGCATAATTGAACAAAAGTATATGCACCAATCACATAAATTATTAGACAATTATAATACTCCTTAGTATTAGAAGGATCAAAGTGTAAATATGTGTTCTATGTATACCCTATGTACCCTATCAATCATATATACAATATACACAATATTTTACCGTGTCCAGCAACAACAATCGAACAAACAACTACCTCAGACAACATAACCTCCACAAATCTTAGCCAAACCCTAACTATCCGATTTGGATCGCCAATGATGCTCATGTTCGGATGTTGATCATCTCTACATTCTCATAGGCGGCTTTTCCACATGTCCAAGGTACTACTACATCTCGCGAGGTATGGCTTTCCTTAGAACGTGCATATGCCCCACACACATCTTCTAGGGAATATACTCTCAAAACCCAATTGTTGAAGCTCGAGATGAAGGGAGACGAAACATCAGATGCATATCTCAATTGAGCAAAAGAGTATGCTGATACCTTGGCCAATATTGGTGAAGCTTTTAAAGAAAAAGATCTTGTCATGCTTGTGATTGCAGGTCTTCGTGATGACTATAATGGTTTGAAATCTACCCTTCTTGCTAGACAAGCTCCTACAGCCTTCCACGAGTTAAAAGAGCTCCCCGCATATCATGATTACATGATAAAACAATTCGTCCCCGTTATTCCTTCACCACAGGCTTTTACTACTACCACTTCTGGAACATCTTCTCAAACAGGATCTTCACAACAAGATCTCGTGTAAGCTCTTACTCAGCTTGCTTCACAACTTGGCTTCAATCTACAACCACTTACCCAACAGGCACAAGCCTTCAACACTTCTTATTCCTAAAACAGCCGTGGCCGTGGTCGCACCACCAACAACAGTGGGCGTGGTCGTGGTCAAAACAATCGGACCAACAGAGGACAGTTCAATTGGGCATCCAATCATAATACAGTTTACGAAACATGCAACCGATGTGGCATTGGTCACATTCCATCAGATTACCCCAACCGTGACCCTACTACCTTTCGAAACATGCAATAACTTTTGGCTAATCATGTTGATTATCGCTCTCAGTCTCCTGCGTGGCTTTTTGACACTAGTTCCAACAGTCATGTAGCACCAGATTCTTCTAGCATCGGCACTTCTGAACCATACTATGGTAAGGATTTTCTCCATGTTGGCAATGGTAAGGGTTTACCCATTTTACACATTGATACCACTCAAATTCACTCTCCAAACAAAACTCTTTCCTTAACTAATATTCTTCACGTTCTACAAATCAAACAACATCTTATTTCTGTTCAACAATTTTGTCATGATAATAATGTTTTCTTTGAACTTCATGATACCTTTTACCCGATGAAGGATGAGACTTAAGGCACTACCCTCATCACGGGACCAAGTAAACATGGGCTCTACTTTATTAATCTCCTATCTTTTCAACCTGTTCCAAGAAGTGTCTTCACAGTTGTCCGTGCTCCGGTCCATACGTGGCATCAACGGCTTGGTCATTCTCATTCACAGCTTTTACACTCCATGTTATCAAAATATTCTTTTCTTGTTTTGAATAAAACTTCAGTTGCTCCTTGCAATGCGTGTCATGTAGGAAAATCATCCAAACTATCTTTGTCATTATCAAATATTAAAAGTACTTGTGTCTTAGATTTGGTCTTTTGTGATGTTTGTGGCCCAACTCCTGTTACTTCTACTAATGGACACAACTATTTCCTACTTTGCGTTGATCATTATACTCATTATATGTGGTTTTTCCCTTTAAAATGTAAATATGATGTTTTTGCAACTTTCAAACACTTTCTTGCTATGGTTGAACGACAATTTAACACTAAACTCAAATCCGTTCAAACAAGATTGGGGTGGAGAATTCCAAAATCTTCCCAATTTCTTTTCTCCACATGGCATCATTCATCGTCGATCATGTCCACACACAAAACAGAACGGATTTGTTGAACGCCGTCATCGACATGTTGTGGAAACAAGGCTTGCTTTACTTGCTCAATCTGGTGTGCCATCTTGCTTTTGGCATTTTGCCTATGACACAGTTGTTTACCTCATCAATCGCATGCCATCCCGTATCGTGTCAAACGTTTCACCCCTTGAACACGCCTTTTCTCACAAACCAGATTTTTCCTTTTTGCGTGTTTTTGGTTGCTTATGTTATCCACACCTTTGACCATACAATCAACACAAAATGGACTTTCGCTCAATTCCCTGTGTTTTTCTCGGATATAGTCCTTCTCATCATGGGTACATGTGTCTTGATCCAACATCCGATCGTATGCACATAGCTCCTCGTCATGTCCGCTTTATTGAGCACCAATTTCCTTTTCTACAAACACCTTCCATACCCCCTTCACCTCCTCCTTAAAACGCATACATCTCAAGCTATCCTAATCCTACCACACCAGCAACAACTCTACCTGAAACCAACCACCAAACAGCCCACCCGTCATTAACATACCACAAAACAACTCACCAAACAACCCACCCGTAACCAAGAACCTACAAAACTGTCACACCCCCAAACGAGGCCTAGACGGAATACATGTCCGGAGGCGTGACGTCATAATATACATCACACAAGATCAAGAGAACGACCACTATATAGATGTTTGATAAAACATAACTCGTTGCTTTGGATAAATCAAAATAAGTCTTACAATATTCTTGACACAAATGAATTAGTTTTAGCGGAAGCTTAAAGAAAAATGCAGCGAAATCATAACATGTTTTTAAGACAATGAGTATTTAAGTTTAAAGATAAACATTGTTGAAAGACATCTAACAATGCATGCAACATCAAATAGCACTTCAAGAACAATCCGGCTAAGCACCTGAGAAAACATGCTTAAAACAGTCAACATAAAGTTGGTGAATTCATAGGTTTGAATTTAGTATTAAGAGTGGACCACAAGTTCACAGCACGCATGTGACAGTTATAACAGATACAACTTCACATAAAAAGTATTTACTGTTGCACTAAGCTCATGACACCGAAGCTCAATTTAAAGTAGCATATTATATGCCAAACAAGAAAATAACTACCACTCGAGGTATCGACGCTAGACACCTAGTGAAAATCCGACATGTATATATTCGTTTATTTCATGTCACCCGAATCTAGTAAGCGCTACTTACCTGATAGGATAATAAGTCCATAGATCAAAAAAACAAAAAAAAAAAAAAAAAAAAAAAAAAAAAAAAAAAAAAAAAAAAAAAAAAAAAAAAAAAAAAAAAAAAAAAAAAAAAAAAAAAAAAAAAAAAAAAAAAAAAAAAAAAAAAAAAGAAAAAAAAAAAAAAAAAAAAAAAAAAAAAAAAAAAAAAAAAAAAAAAAAAAAAAAAAAAAAAAAAAAAAAAAAAAAAAAAAAAAAAAAAAAGCTACTTACCCTAATAGGGATAATTAGTCCCAATAGATCTATTTACAACATTCAAGCTCACTCAACTAATCCATCGGTTAAGAAATTAACGGTTCATGATAGTTCGGGCATTAGTGGTCTATTCGCAACTTAGGCAACACGTAATCAGGAAAAGGTAACGTAAAGTAACTATGTCCATAGTTTAAAACAAGCAATGTTTCTCACCCCAAATTAGTAAAGTAAAAATAGTAAAACGTGAGGCTATGAACTCACCTTGAGTTATTGTAGTGAAGTAGTGAGAAACTAAGAGAATAATCACACGGTAACGAACGACGGTACACGAACACGACCTAAGGATTATAGGTGTCGGTTTAGAATCGAAATGATAGAGAAATACGGATAATGCATAAGTGTTTACTAAAATATTTCCGTTTAAGTGTCTTTCTAAATAAAATGTTTGTGATCGTATCGTGGTTGTAACGTTTGACTAATAAGGTATATAGTAATATTTAGTATATAATACTATATAGTAACATTTGAGAATATATATATATATATATATATATATATATATATATATATATATATATATATATAGAGTATGGATCCAGTGATAAAGTAAATTAAAATAGAAGTGGTGAGAAGTGACTATAACCTTACAATTTGAGATGCAACGAACTTTTACTTAGATGCATTTTATTATTTATCTAGATGCACCATTTGAGTTTGAAAGTTAACTTGATGTGTTAGATGGTTTAAATTGATTTTCTCATTTGGCACATGATAGAGGACCAAAAAACAATAGAAATCAATGAAATGCAATTATATAGTATATGTATCTAATTAAAAGCTAGAAAACAAAAAAAAAAAACTTATGTAGCATTTATAATGCCTCTAAGATTATAGATATGCATCTAATTTAAGTCGGTGCATCTCGAATATGCGGTTATAGTTACTTCTTATCCTTCTTATTTTAAGAAAACTTCTCATTTGATCTTAACTCTATATATATATATATATATATATATATATATATATATACTAGTGGCTAAGCCTGCCTGATGGGCGGGCATGACTTCTAATTATTATTTTTATTTTTTTGTTTTACTAATATTTGTTCTTAAAAATTGTATATTATACAAAGATTTTATTAAGCATAATAGCAATGTTTGTAAATTTATTTGTGTTTATGTAAGTGTATAAAATGGAGTTAATAAAATTGAGTTAAAATGTGGGTAAATTAATGTTATAGAATAAATATTGAAGCTTGTAAAAATGATGTCATAACTTAGCATAAAACACAAAAAATCAAGAAATTTGCATGGAAACATAAGAATATTTAAGTTAAAACAAATTAGGTCTATGTTGCATAAATATTAAGTTAATCGTTCTTATAAATCAAAAAGTGCAATTTAAAAGATTTCTCAAAAGAACATCCTAAATATGCATCTTTGTAATCTAGAGCCTCAAAATTCTCCACGTCACGGTAATATGAATAACCCTTATAGATCAAACCAATATGAACCTTTGCAATATAACCCTCGATTACCACGTATATGCATCAATCCATGATGATCACAATTGTTGGTTGACTCATAAGATGTAACTGTTAAATGCTCTCGTGGATTAATATATTACCGATTTTAATCAAACTCATAATCCCTTTGTAAGTGAGGTTGAGAATTGGGTGCAAGATAGGATCAATGACATAGTCAGAATTTATGACTACCAACTCAAAACCATACTCTTGTGAAAATTTCATAGCAACCACCTTAGCTAAAGGTCTTTGAAAGCACATGCCAAGCCTGGGAAACGTAAAACCTTAATTAGTTATAAAACTTATAACTGGACATACAATATCCTTAATTAGTCTAGCTAAATTTCACATAAAAATATGAATCTTTATATACAACTTTTAGAAAAACTTGAAGCCGTGAAATAAGCTAATCCGAACACCCCATTCCATAAACCATTTTCCATGTTTCAGCATTGTCTGATTCACTGCAACATATGTCACAGACTGAATTTTCCATGTTTCAACATATGTTTCAGCATAGTCTAGCTAAATCATGATGTTACTCTAGGGCCATGTGGCCATGTTTATTTGTAATAGAGGTGGTAAATTTGGAGGTTATACTTACATACGGGTCAATTTGCTCAAGTGTCAATATTTTGAAGACAAAAAAAACATCCTAAATAACGTACCAAAATAAGTATGCCATTATTGTAATGGTAGGTTTGAAGATAATGTTTAACATGCTAACTATTTATAAAAACACAAGAGTGTTTGCGGGTCATTCACTCAACATAACCCGTCTTGACCTGTAATAAAAAACTAATCCATTTTGACCTGCTACCAGCGTGCCAGACCATCCAAATTCGACAACTAATATTTTAAGTACTCCTACACAAGAAGGAAGTGACCTCAGTGAAAGGCTAGCGCTTCAGTCTTAATATATGAAACAGATGTTGTGTAGTCATACACTTTTTTCTATAAGTATCAACTTCTATCAGATGTTAAAAATGTTCTGGAATAAAGAATTTGCACTCTGAGATATCCGCTATGAGAACTACCCCAAATCATAAGCATTATAGATGCAATAGCCAAGGTCCACACTGTTATCATAATGCAAAACTGTAAAAATTACTTTGGGTCCACAACGTCACCATATTTTGTCGTTAATAAAGTGTTCGTATCATTGACCAAATTTTGAAAACATTTCCACACTAAATTCACCCTATTGAAAGTGTCGGTTTCTATAGGACGAAGGGGGTACAACCCAAGGATTGTTGACTTTCAATTTAAAAGATTAATAAATAGAAGTAAGAGTCCTTGAATTACCTCACAAGTTCAGGGAAAAAGTAGAAAATGCAAATTCATCACTCGGGTCGCCCTTAAATCATGTTTCATGTTTCCTTTGAAAGTATCTGAGGTAGATCCAACCAATATGTGTACCAAATATCAAGACCGGCAAGTATGTTGCTGCCTCTTCATTACAATAGCTAATAATAACATGACGGATGGCAACCACTGCATACCAGAAAATGAAAATGTACATCTATTAACAATTATACCCATTAACAATTATATAGGACTGAAATAGGCCCCTCTAGACATCCTAGCATACCTGTACAACATGTTGTTGGAGAGCTTCTTTATTTTGTGTATCACGTTCAATTGTTGGATGATGTGTCAACTTATGGGGATGATCAATGCCTCCATACTTGTAATAAAAATTGTTGCAGACATTATAGTCAGGGCAAACTTCACAGCGCCAACCTTGAAAACATGATGCTAACATCTTCAGCCTTACGGAGAGCATATTCAGGTTCTGTAGGAGCGTTTATACTACGTCGGCATGTGCCTTTGTGTAGGGATTCCCGGGCTGAGACCGCTTTACCTCACCTGATATACAACACCACAGCATGTCAAATTGCAGTTGCCCTTGCAGTTGACCTGATATACAACACCACATCATGTCAAAAAAAGTAAAAAAAAGTAACATATTCAGGTTCTGTAGGAGCGTTTATACTACGTCGGCATGTGTCTTTGTGTAGGGATTCCCGGGCTGAGACCGCTTTACCTCACCTGATATACAACACCACAGCATGTCAAATTGCAGTTGCCCTTGCAGTTGACCTGATATACAACACCACATCATGTCAAAAAAAAGTAACATAAATCCGAGCTGCAACGGATAACATAGTGAAGATACTGATTTTTGGTCACTTTATAATGAACTATCTTCAAAATTCAAATTCCACATATAGTTCGAGTCTGGATTGGTAAGATTACTACTATATTAATTAGTCTAACAGTAAGACTATAATACCTGCAAATGTCACTGGATAAAGGATGCACTTTGTTATTTTTATACTAATAGAAGATATAAGATAAATTTTAGCTTGGTGTAACCATTTTGTTTTCATTTGACTGTACAAATCCTTAGTGCTGACAGTGGTTGGCAACTAGTATCATTGACTGAGATCATAACCACTCCTGCAGTTAAGAAAGTGTATGGAAAGGCGACTCTTTATGTGCATCCTGTTAAACTCCAACAAATAGGTGCAAGCATTCAGCAAAAGTACATATGTGAAAAGGTTTTCAATCTTTTGAAGGCATACAATTCTCAACTCTTTCTAATATTTTTGATACTTTTTATAAATTGATCTGAATTATATACTGTATGTATATTGTCAACAGGCTGCTTGGAACAGATTTAACTCTGAAGAAAGATAGCAACAGCCAATGAAAGTCATTTACCAGATTTGGTAAATATGTATTGTATGAGTGTAATTGTACATACATTTATTTCCGATTTTAAACTTTAAATGCAAGGTTAGAAGCCCAAGAATTTGCAGGGTAGGGATATGAAAGTAAAGTAGGAACTGGTTGGTACTTCATGCAATAGGGCCAATCAATGAGTGTTTTTCGTTCTCAACAGAATCCGATCAAAAACATTAACCCGTAGAAAAACATTTATCCTATAACTTAAACCGTTTTTACCCATCATTTAAAAGTTGATGGCAGCTACTCATTAGAGGCCTTTAAGAACTTCAAGATGTGGGAATGGTATTTTGCCTACAAAAATGAAAAATAAGATGCCTAAGAAGAAAAACTCAAATGTGAGATCACTTTAGTTAGAGTACAGGTACAATTTCATAGTCATTTAACTTGCATCTTATCTCCTTTGAGCATCCAATTAGGTACACTTCCAGGTAGCATGTTTCTGGTAAGATACCAAATAATAAACGCTTTGTAAACAATATCAAATTTGATAAGGAGGACCATGAATGCATAAGCCTAACATATATGTAACGACATAACCATCTGAAACTCCAACTACTATTATTTATGTTGAATAAGTTGAAAAAATAACAAAAAAAGATGTTACATAACCTGTTGACGGACGGCTCCCAGAATTTTAGCATCCACGACGCGGATCTCACTATGAATTTTTGGCATCAGTAGCTCATCGCCATTTAAAGCTAGATACTTATGCATAGTGATAAAATGGATAAAGACCACATGATAACAGTAATAGAATACACAGATTAACGGTACACCTTAGCACCAGTAGAATTACATAATAGTAATACTTTGACACTTCGATCATAATCGTTTTTTCTAAAAACTTCTGTATTCTTCATAAAGCTTTTTGGAAATTGATTTCTCAATGATAAGCATACAATTGTTGTTCATACCATGTTTGCCCTCTTGTTATGATTAGCTGCTTCTTCTTGATGGATTTAGGGTTTTCTGATGATGAAATTTGTGAAGATACCAATGATATTAGGGTTTTGTGAGTATACGAATGAAAAGATTACTGTGTGTTTTTTATTCATATATGTTGTAGAATTATCAATATATTTTTCAAATTTACTGGTATTGTTTTTAAAGCATAACATATTTGATTTTCATTATATGTCACAACTTCTGGCTTGTTACATTGGTTGAGGTGCTTGTTTGTGAACCCGTAGACCCAGGTTCAAATCTTGCAATAGACATAATTTTTATTAAAAATCCGAAATTTGTAATAAATATTTCAAAAAATCCGAAATTTATGATAAATAGTGATGACATGGCTTGCATGATGACATGGCGTTATGACGTGGAATAAAATTATCAAATGCCTCCTGTTATATATAATGTGTATATATATATATATATATATATATATATATATGTATATATATATATATATATATACTAGTTACAAGGCCCGCCCGTTGGGCGGGGAGCTTTAAGGTATTATTGGAGATGTAATGTGAATAAATAAATGTAATTAGCAAGATATTTTATAAGACAATATTGTGAAATATTGATTTAGCAAAAGAATAAATATGATATAACATATTACAATTTGATATAAGCTAACGTATTAATAGAAAAAGTAATTAATAGTATTTACGAAAATAAATTAATTACAAAAAAGATAATGAAAAATGATTAAAGTCGAAGTCGATGAAGGACTTCTTTATAAACAACATTGGTTAATATAAATATTGTAATCATGCACTCTATGTAATGTTCATAATGACAAATATTTAATTTGTGATAAACAAATAAACAAAAATAAAAGCACTATACTACTTTTATGAAGTTTTCAAATACATTGAGTGTTACATTACATGTATCAACCCATGACCCTCCATTTTACCATCTTAACACAAATGAAACATAAGAATATGCATCGAATGATGCCTTAGATCTACTTGTAGCTTCATTCAAGATAACCACAAGATAAATAATGAAATAGAAATGAACCATCTACAATGATATATCTCACATAAATATGATTATTTTATCTTGGGTTAAAGGAAATCAATGGTCTGAATTTCTTATGTTTATAGTCATCATCTTCTCCACGCATACCATTAGCAAACTCATGGTCCTACAAAAAACATAGCCCGCCCGAATTGGGGGGGGGGGGGGGGGGGGGGGGCTAGCTTTATAGAATTACTTGGCGAATTATAACAACACATACATACATACATACATAATGAATTGTGCAATTTTCTTAAACACAAAAGGTGAAAGGAAAAAAATATACATTTACTTACTATATGTCCCATTACTTGACGAATTCTAAACGGGGATAGGTAAATAATGAATAAGGCAAAATATCTTAAACACGAAAACTGAAAAGAAGAAATCCTTCATGTAATATATGTAAAATAGTGGTGATATAGTTTAAGTAGTGTATAAACTAAACATTTTAGACCCAAGTCCAACTTTGAAGCTTGCAAAAATTATCAAGTCACCCACAAGTCAAAATTGCTGCTACTAACCTTATAATACAAAATATATTACTTGTAATTGGTTTTCCATTGTAAAAGTATTCTATAATCTGAAAATTGTTACCTACATCGAAAAGTTATTTGCTTCGTGTAGAGTATTTACAACTTATATGCGGGTCAAAAGGATCTTCAAATATATAGAGTGCCTGGGACAGTCAATGCGCAAATATATCCATACAATTGAATAGGTCAAACGGCTTAAAATTATCAGGGTCATAAACCTGTGTAGAGCCATACGCTACCAGGTGAACAGATTGTGCAATTTATTGGGCTGAATCTAAATGAAATAACTATTTCCATTCCGGCAATTCAAATTCAGCATACTTTAACTTCAGCACATTCCCATATCCTAATTTAGCAGCGTGTATTTCCTATACATATTAATGCCACTGATATTTACATCCAGGGTTTATAAATCTATGCAAAAACTAATACATATAGATCGCATAACATTTATAACTCTATCAAAAACTTACCTGTAAAAAATTTTGATCTTGCTTGGAGTTAGATTCCAAAAGGATGTGATTGCTGATCTTATAACTATTTTCTCGTCAAAACAACCTCCCCATGCTTCCATTATCCGCACTTTGTAGCCTTCGTCGACACCAGATGCGTATCAAAGCTAAGTATTACGACCTATGGTTGCAAAAACCATTACATTACTATATAAAAATCATGAAAATGCATTATTTTATAATATAATGAAAAGCAAGCCAAAGAAAGTTGATGGCAACATGTTTTATTCTTATTTGTATATCACTTCTCAATAAATGAATTTAAGAGTATAAGATGTTTAGTGACAAATCCAAAATCAGAAGACCCATTTGAGAACGCTTTATAACTCGTGTCAGCCACACATTTAACATATCAACCTAAGTAACCATAAACCCTTTTGACCCAATTAAAACCATTTCCAACCAGTATAAAATATGCCTATTACCAATTTCACCCATTTTGAAATGGGTCAATAGTTCAAGCATCACCAACAAATTTTTTACATAATTACCATCTCACCATAAGTAGCTATTAACCACCATCCAAACATTGTTTTAGTGAATTTGAATATAATTTAATAAAACAATATTGATGTGTAGCACAATTGTTATTGTAAGCCCTCACGCCCTCACACAAGTCTTCCTTTTTATCTCTTAACACATTATACAACAAAGGTTAAGCGAATGATTTGCGCAAATATTAAGTGCAACTATAGTGATTTTTCTATCAAATCTGAAATTTACAGTACCTTTAACACACTTGGATAATTCTCTTTATGTGTTGCTTTATGATAGATCCCCATGAGCCTCACTGGCTGATTCATGACTTGTTCAATCCCAAGAGGAATAGAATAACTTGTAAGAACTTCCAACATGACATATAATTATTGGTTAAAACAATTTATCAGACAACTGGCTGATTCATGACTTGTTTAATCCTAAGGAAGTGAAAGCATAAAGACTCTTTTCTAGTGACTTATAAAAGTGGCATTTACAAAATACACTTTGTGAATTCGTATCTGCTCCATTACTATATAAAAACAAATAAAAGATGAGGTAGTTTAGAGGTGGTAAAATGGTTTGATGGTTTGAGTTGGGGAACAGATCAAAAAAGGTAAACTTGTCATGTCAGAAAGGGTCTGATCGGGCTGCCAAAGAACACTTGTCCAAAATTTAATAACATGTGTTAAATATGCTTACAAAAAATATATCATCACAATAGAAATCTAACTTTTACCTAATAAGGTCTAATAAGTTGTATGCAATAACAATTCACACATGACCTGTTTCCTATAACGCGATTTTATTTACCCCATTTGACTTGTTAAAACATTTCAAAAGATGTAACGCAACACTGGTGAAAGTTAAAATAGCTTACCACCACTTAACGTCAGGAATAGGGTCCTTTGGCTTTTCTTTAGTAATAATTCTCTCTGCTACCTCTATGAGATTTGGATTAATATCAGGTTCAGCCTTTGCCTTAGCAAGCTGCGCCTGCTTTGCTTTAAACTCTCTTGCTTGTGCTTCTCCAAATTGACTCTACAAAAAAGGAGTGCCCGACAATCAACGAAGGAACTTTACTAAACCAGAAGGGAAACAATGAAATATTAGATACGTTTAACTTGACGATCTCTGCTTCCTTGGACCATTTGCCTTCCTCTACAAACTGAAAAGTCATCTTTTTAGGCCTTCTTCATCATAGTTTTATAGGTGCACCTTGCAGATGGGTAGTATACACTTTATTTAACTTTTATTTCTTATCACAGGCTATTAACTTCTAACAATTTCCAAACATATTAGACCTCACTAATATTGACTTAGTACTTATAGAAGAGGGTACAGTGTTATTAGCATATATATAACTGAATAAATGAATATACAACGATATGACAGCACTTAAAACCGAATTATCAATAAAAGACGTGGTCACCATGAAATATATTGTTTTACATCCCATTGGTGGTTAAACAAAGCTAGTTACTTGAAAATGGGACCTTTTGGGTTATACGTTATTGTCACTGCGTGAAACATGTTGGATCAGAAAAGAAAAAAAGAACTTAGGTGTGAAATACGCCATCAATGTTATATGCAGATCTTAAGAATTAGAATTGGAGCTGACAGAAAATGGTTATATTGCTACTTTAGGTATCTACTTTCATTGTTTTACGGTTATATAGACTACTAATTAACATGACACGTGAGTTACTAAACTTTGTTTATTGCATTAAGTCAGTAACTTTAGTGAGTAAAAGTAGGATTTATACAGAAATTTAAGGCTATTACAACTAATGAACACGCCTTGGAAAGGAGGACACAACAGCAGTCCCATTAAATAAGAGAATTGTTCAAGTAACCCATTTTAATGATATCATAAAGTTATTTTCCTCGGTAAAAAGGCATCCAATATGTAGCATGAAAAAAAATCAAAGGTATATAAATAATGAAATAAAAGAGCGAAAACAGGTTTTGTACTCAAAAAAAATATATTCATTTTAATATTCTCCATACAGTAGGCCGGTCTCTTTTCCACAACAATTTGATAGCAAGAACTTTTTTCAAAAATGTATCTTTTGGTACTAATCGCATATGTGAATGAGTGAATCATTTGGTTTTTATTGGCATCACAACCTATGTTATTTTGTAGATTCATAGAATCCTGAAAATACATTCAGTACATTAAACTTCTCGCAGATTTTAATTTTTTTTGTCTTGCTGTCTTATGTGACACTTTCTTACTAAGTTTTTTCGGTGATTTGTGTTACGTTAAGATGGTGAAGATAAAAAAACATAAGTGGGGACGTACAGTTTTTGTTCGCATACCACTACAGTGTCTCCTCTCTTTGGAATTGGGCCATTGCCAGCTCGCAAGTCCTGCATTTATATAGTTTTTATTTAAAAGCTATAGTTGGAGCTTAAATGTGTCAAGTAGCTATAAAACTAAGAAAACTACAATACACTCAATGACAATGACCTTATATTGGAGTCATGATCATGAGGTCCTAACATAAATGACAAATATCCATCGATCCATATTTGTAGTATCATTTGCATAAATGTATCAACTACTACCCAATTTAAAAAACCAAAAATACATGCTCAATATCAACTGCCAACTCTCGGAGATCCTATCATCACAATCACAAAATATTTCAATACCAAGTCAGCTTGATTTGATTTATCAAACATGATGCAACATAATTTTGTGTGTTTATGTGACTGTTAGTCAAAGTGTGTCACTTTTTAAGCATAATGTATATGATAACTATGATAATTACACCAATGGGTTATGGTTAAACAAACAAACCTGAATAGTAATTGTAAGAAATGCCATCAATGGCTTATATTCTTGACTTGATAATCTGGAAAAGTCCAAAAAAATCTGCAAAGATTAACAGAAACACATTTTGTTAGAAAGCCAAGGATGTGTATCTTTCAATGATTAAATTTATTAAGGTATGGGTCTTATACCCCATGGATCGATTATTTCTATCGTAAAACTTCAATCAAGAATTAACTCCATGCCTCAGATCGAATTGGTTTGGCCAAGCTTTATGCCCTTGATTGAAGTTTAATCTAAGAAAAAACATACCTCGGATCGGTTTCATGGTGGTTTGAAAATCAGTCGTTTAATCAAAATAATACACCGAGTGATTGAAATTGAATATTGGGGGAAGATTATTTTTTTAGGGATTTTGTTGACCAATTCTTCTTTACATTAAAGGATAGAAGTGAGGATGTATGCCAGACGATTCTTCTTTAGGTTAATTCAAAGATGAATGATTATAGTTATGGATTCAAATATCTAGGGTTAGTAGTTGATTGAAGGTGATATGCTGCCGTGAAGAGGTGTATGTGTTTTTTAGAATTAAATGCTGGAAAGAGAAAGAAGTTGTGAGCCGTTGATTATTTTGTCATTTTCTAAGTGGCGTTTTCTCAATTTTTTGCCTCAAGATCAAAAGATCAAAAACCTTCTTTTATATAGGTTATAGATATATATATATTGTTCGTTGTTCGGCTTCTTACCCATTCCCTTATAAGTTGTTCAAAATGTTCTTACGTAAATGGTTTTTCCAATTATTTTCTAAGTGTTAAGATTTTATAAAAATTTCGACATGACCCGTTCGTGTTTACACGTTTTCCAAAGTCGTAGACTTTATTACATACCACTTTCAATTCACATTTCACAATTTAAATCTATATACTATCAAATCCCTTTTACAAACTAGTCCAAAAAGTCATTTGGGTCCTTATTGGGCTTTTAGGCCCAATAAGCCTAGTTGGATGATCCGCAGCGTTTAACGTTCAAAATAAGTAAACGTTTAGTATCTAGACTCATACAATATCAAATAAGCTATACTTAAGCTTATCCAATAAGCTACATCGTGGGTTTTACACCATGGTGTGTTGTCTCATATTGGGTCGTGGCCCGTTAAGTAAAATATCAAGATTTAAACTTATCCATTTGTCCGATAAGCAAATCATTAAACATATAAACACGAGACTTACTAATAAGCTATTAATAAGCTTCCAATAAGCCAAGTCTACACCCAATAAGCCAACCGTAGGCTAATAAGTTGTGGTTTGGGCTTATTGTTGGGTCGAAGTCTTATTTAACCATCTTGGGCCTATTAGTTAAGCCCGATAAGCTAAATAAGCATCGAATAAGCTCTCGGTTCATCAATAAGCTATCATAAGCTCTCAATAAGCCAAGACAAAATAAGTCAAACCATGGAACTTATTGATTAAGCATGTGGCTTTGGGCTTTGGTGCTTTGGTGTGGGACGTGGCTAAAAGCCCATTAAGCCTTATTTGGGTTTATTTGTTAAGCCAAATAAGCTAGATGCTTTGTCCTTTCAAAATAAGCTAGAAATAAGCCAACAATATATAAGCCGAATCAAAATAAGCCAAACAAACATTTCCTTTTTCTTCTTCCTTTGGGTCGAACACTATTACAAGCCCAATAAACCCTAATAAGCCATTCATGGGCTTATTTATAAGCCGGACCATCAAATAAGATTTGAGTATATACTTTTATTGCATAAAAATAACCACGATCACGAAACTATGATTCCTTTGTTCCCTTTTATTTATTTTTGAGCATATATACATACCTTTTAAGGTTTTCGTAGTTTTTAGATCTTAGTTTTTATAAAACAAATTGTACATCCTTAGCTTATGCATTATTTTGAACACAAAAGTACAAGATTTAGAGAAAGATGATGACTTACAAAGAATGAAGGATTAGAAGGATGATTAGTGACTAAACAACCCAAACGTTGTGTTCTAAATACCCAATAACAATACGAACTAACTCGAATATAATATCTTTAAATAGTTTTGATCAAAGATTAAAAAAGTATAGATTTGTAGAGGTGTTTGTTGGCGTTGGATATAAGCAAGAGAGAAGAAAGCTCAAATTTGTGTGTATGTGTGTGTTTGTGAGAGAATGAGGATGAATAAAATGAACCTAGACAAGAGTACATATGCATTTCAAATTTTTGGCATCATGTATGTGTATGGTTGGCATTTTGGACGCATGCAAGGGAAGGGAGGAGACCAATTTGGTCTTGTTTTATTTGTCATGCAAGGTGACAAAGAGACAAAATATCTAGATACTTCCCATACATCTTTATGCTAGTTACAATTCACGGATCACGCAATTACTGAAAACGCGTAAAAACTTTACGAGAAATTCTAAAAAATTAAATATCATCATAAAACGCAAAAACACGACTAATGCCGAAAGACTACAATAAACTGCAACTCGGAACGCTTCCGGTATGACTTCTCAGATAAACGCACGACAACTTCCCGGTTAAATGTAAGAGTCAAACGAAACGGATACAATTCAAAATAATGATCGGAATGGTTTAAAAATATTGACCTGAAATTTACGAGGTGTGACATCCTTCTCCCGTTAAGAGAGATTTGTCCTCAAAGCTTAAGACGTAGATGAAGGGTTAGCGAAAAGATGTGGATACTTCTTTTGCATTTGGTCTTCGTGCTCCCAAGTAAACTCGGGACCTCGTCTTAAATTCCAGCGGACTTTCACAATTGGGATGCGACTTTGCTTCAATCGTTTAACTTCTTGATCCATGATTTTAACTGGTTCCTCAATGAAATCAAGCTTGTCATCAATCTGGATTTCATCCAATGGGATAACTAGTGGTTCGTCGGAGAAACACTTCTTCAAATTGGAAACGTGAAAAGTACTATGAACCCGGCTTAGTTGCTCTGGGAGTGTAAATCGGTATTCAACCGTTCCCACTTTAGCAAGAATTTTGAAAGGTCCAATATAGCGAGGGTTTAGCTTCCCCTGTTTGCCGAAAAGTATCACCCCTTTCCATGGCGATACTTTCAACATAACCTTATCTCTAACTTGAAATTCTAATGGCTTACGTCTCCTATCGGCTTAGCTCTTTTGTCTATCATGTGCCGCTTGAATACATTTCTTGATTTGGATGATCTTTTCCGTAGTTTCATGAATAATCTCTGGGCCAGTAAGCTGAGCATCCCCAACCTCAGCCCAACAGACAGGCGATTGACATTTTTGGCCGTATAGTGCTTCAAACGGAGCAGCTTTGATACTCGTATGGTAGTTGTTGTTGTACGAGAATTCCACTAATGGTAGGTGTCTATCCTATCTTTTCCCGAAATCAATCACACATGCACGTAGCATGTCCTCCAACATTTTGAATAGTTCTCTCACTATAACCATCCGTCTGTGGATGATAAGCCGTACTCATATCCAATTGAGTACCTAGAGCTTTCTGAAGAGACTGCCAGAATTATTTATGAACAGTTAGACTCAACAAAACATCGTCCACACAAGTGTGAGTTGCAATTCGATGATTGTTCTTTTCGTCATTTTCAATCCATTTCGTAATTTCATGTATTGGCCATAAATGTAGATTTCAAAAATATCTATGGTCATTTTATTGATATTTTCTTTATCTATTAAAATTCTAATCTTGATTATGTTCACGATTGGGAGTTTTGTAATTGGAACTTGTAATGAGAATTAACATCTTTTGAATAATGGTTAATTACTTCATTAAATTTCCGCCTACAATTATTTTTGAGATGATGGAGAATCACTATCCATGATAAGTTCCATCATTCCTATTCCTAATCTTAAATAATTAAATACTTCACGTTATAAAATCTTAGTAAATATATCGGCTATATTATCCTCGGATGCAACTTTCTCGATAGAAATATTTCCCTTTTGGACATTATCGCGTAGAAAGTGATGACGTATTTTTATATGTTTAGTTCTAGAGTGTTGTACGGGGTTTTTAATTAGGTCGATAGCGCCTTTATTGTCGCACATAATCGAAACTTCGTCGAGGCGTATGCCGTAGTCGATGAGAGCTTGTTTCATCCATAGTGCTTGTTGGCATGCCTTCCCGGCGGAGACGTATTCGGCTTCGGTCGTGGAGATAGCAAGGGCCGTTTGTTTCTTAGCCAACCAAGATGTCAAACAATATCTCATGAACGTACAAACGCCACTAGTGCTTTTGCGATCAACGTAATCGCTCACGTGGTCGGAGTCAACATAAACTATAGTTTCTATTCCGGTTCCTTTCGGATACCATAATCCTAAGTGACTAGTTCTTCTAATATACCTAAATATACGCTTAACGGCTTCTAGATGGGTAGTCTTGGATTTTCTTTTTCTTGGAAACGAGCACATAAGCAAACACTAAACATAATATCGAGCCTACTTGCAGTTTTAATAAAAAGTAAAATAACTAAAACATACTTCGATATTTAGAGCTATCTATGGAGTCACCTTTTTTTTTCAATCGTCTTTAGAGGTGAGCTTGAATTTCTGTTTGACATCGGCCGATCTTGGTTGGTTTGGAATCTTCCAACCCGAACTTCTTTAACATCTCCTTGATGTACTTGGATTGATTGAAAAATATTCCGTCTTCCATTTGTTTAATTTGAAGACCCAAGAAGAAGTTCAACTCCCCCATCATACTCATCTCAAACTCGTCGTGCATGATTTTTGCAAAATCATCACACAAGTTTTGACTCGTGGAACCAAATATAATGTCGTCGACATATATTTGAACAATGATAAGATGTGACTTTGATTTCTTAGTAAAAAGTGTATTATCGACCATTCCCATTGAATACTCTGTTTTATTAAAAAGTGCATTATAAGTTTATCATAAAAAAAACTAAGCTTTGGGAGCTTTGCCTTTAAAGACCACAAATCCATTTTTAAGTTTATAAACATAGTTTGGTTTTTGAAAATCAATGAACCCCGGAGGTTGAGCAACATAAACCTCTTCGTTTATAAAACCGTTTAGAAAAGCACTTTTTACATCCATTTGATATAATTTAAAATCATTTGCACAAGCAATAGCAAGAAGTATTCTAATTGACTCTAACCTAGCTACCAGAGCATATGTTTCATCATAATCCTATACATTCTTTTTTATTATATCCTTGGTGCCACTAATCAAGCCTTTATTTTCTAGATACTATACGTTTTTTCAATCTAATTATTTCTAAAGACACCATTTTGTTCCTATTACCCGATTGACTCATGGATAAAGGGACTAATTCCCAAACATCATTAGCTACAAATTGATTTAGTTCTTCTTGCATAGGTACAACCCAACTTTCATCTTTTAATGCCTCTTTGACATCTTTGGGTTCTATCGTAGATATAAAGCACAAGAAATTACTATGATTTTGGGTTTGAGACCTTAAGGTTCTTTGATTAAGATTTCCTATGTCTTGATCTAGTGGATGATTCTTGGACTCCTTAATGTTAACGATTTTGTGAACTTCTATCGACTTATCTTCTTTATTATTATTATTTACTACTTTGGTATTCTTTAATGGTTTCTTCTTCACCAACATCATCATCAAACAATGGTGATAATTTGGTAGGAGGATGACTTTCATCGAATGTCACGTTGAGTGATTCTTCGACTTTCATTATATGTTTATTTAATACTACATAAGCTTTACTATTTTGAGAATACCCTAGAAAAACACCTTCGTATGACTTTGGGTCAAACTTGGTTAGATAGTCTTTAGTATTCAAAATGAAGCACTTGCTTCCAAATACTTTAAAATATTCTAAAGAATGTTTCCTACCTCTAAATATTTCATAAGGGGTTTTTCCTACTATTGGTCGAATTAATATTCTATTTAGTATATAAGTTGACGTATCAACAGCATTACACCAAAACTTTTGTGGATTGGATTGTTCTTTAAGCATAGTCCTAGACATCTCTTGTAAGGTTCTATTCTTTCTTTCTACTACCCCATTTAATTGTGGAGTACGTGGAGCCTTGTGCATCACAATAAGCTCTGAATTGTACTTTATTATCGAATTCCTGACCATGATCCGTTCTAATAGCTATTATAGAGCTACCTAGTTGGTTTTGAATTTTCCTACTTAATATTTCAAATTTCTCAAAAGCTTCATTTTTAGTTTTTATAAATCTAGTCCATGTATACCTAGAATAATCATCTACTACAACTAACGTGTATAGATTACCTCCATAGCTTTTAATTGCTGATGGACCAAATAAGTCCATATGTAATAGTTCTAAACATCTTTTAGTGGAAACCATATTTTTAGCTTTATGACTTGCATGAGCTTGCTTCCTAATTTTACAAGCATCACAAAAATGTTTATAATTTTTTAGCTTAGGTAAGCTTCTAACTAATTCTTTAGATGACAATGATTGAATTAAACGCATATTTGCGTGACCAAGTCTTCTATGTCATAAGGTAGAATTATCCAATACCGTGGCGAGACATAATTTGTCTTGAGACTTATTTCCTAATTTCATTACGTATAAACCATTATTCCTAATCCCATTTCCTATAATTTTACCATCTTTAATTATTTCACTACCTTCTTCTGTGAATAAGACTTGACATGTCATAAATTTGACCGACACTAAGTAAGTTAAATGCTAAGTTATCTACGTGTTCTACATTAGATATAGTAAGAGAGTCATTAGAGATCGTGCCTTTGCCTATGATCTTTCCTTTTAGGTTACTTCTAAAAACAACATTACCTCCGTCTTATGCTTTGTAGGTAGAGAATAAACTCTTGTTATCGGTCATATGTTTGGAGCAACCACTATCTTTGATCCATTCATCTGGTTCCAAGCATGTTCTCAAGCATACCTATTTCAACAAAAACAAATTCAAGCGTTTGGTCCTCAATATCTCATGGGTCCAAAAATGTTAGTGTTGTACATCCTTTGCATTTGTTGCAATTAATTAGGATATTGAAATGGGATACAATTTTCTATATGTACAAAGCCTTGACTTTGATGATTGTTCCAATTCATTGGATAGAAGCTTTGATGAATTGGTTCGCTAGAGTTTCTTCTAGGTTGAGGTGTGTTATGTCTTGGTTGAGAAGAGATATTTCTCCTAGGCGGAGGTGTTTTCGATCTAGACTCGGTTTTGACATAACCTATACCGCTTTTGAGTGACGGTTTCTTTAACTCATCAATTCTATTATATATTAGTTTCTTCCTAGTAATAACAAAATCCGATCTAGAAGACATAGGTGGACTAAAAACGTGTTCTGTCCCTATTTTGCCATTGGTGCAACTCACGGATCCAGGCATGGTGGATCCATTCGTCGCTTTTTCAACGGACGATTCAACAAAACTCATGATTTTAGTTCCGCTTGTTGATGCTTTACTACTATCAAATCCTAGACCTATTTTACAACTAGGTGACTTTTGATTATTTAACATTTCTCTTAGTGAATTAGCGCTTTTATCAAATTTAACAAATTTAACTTGAGTTTCTTTAAGTTCTTCACATGACTTACACGCACTCTCAATTTCTTTACTTCTCTTAAGTTTCTTAATTTTCTCATTCAATTCTAAAATTTCTTTTTCTAAAAGATCTCTTTTAGTTTTCAAAATTTTATTCTTGTTAATGATTTTTAAGCTAATTTCACATAAGCTATCGTATTCTATTTGCATACTATCATTATCAAGAGAAGATGCGTTATCACTATAATAAGAAGAGTTAAGAGTTACCTCATTTGACGATTGAGCCATGAGACAAGTTTCATCGTTAGTTTTGTCTTCGGCGTCATTTTCGCTATCGCTCCAAGAACCTCTAATGAAGGCCTTTTGATCTTTGTTGCGAGATGGTTTTGGACAATCGCCAATGAGATGATTTGGATCACCGCATCTAAAACATTTCTGGTCACTCTTTCCTTTCTTCTCATCCCTTTGTCAGAATGACTTCTTTTCTTCTCTTGGTTGCCTAACAAATTTACCCTTTCTTCTAAAGAACTTTTTAAAGTTCCTTACAGCCATAGCATATTCTTCGTCATCACTTCCGGATGTCGAAGTTTCATCATCACTAGACTCTTTCTTAGCTTTCAAGGCAATGGACTTAACTCTTTCCTTTTTGCCTCTATAAATTTCGGAATCTTTTTCCATGACTACTTCATGTACTTTTAGATTGCCGATAAGCTCGTCTAGAGCTAGTGATGACAAATCTTTTGATTCTTCAATCGCCGTGACCTTTGCTCTCCATTTAGGATGTAGAGCCCTAAGAAACTTCCTAACATAGTTCTTGCTAGAGAAACCTTCATCAAGAGCTTTAAGACTAGTAATAATAGTGTTAAATCTAGCAAAACCGCTATCAATAGATTCTTCTTCAAGGATAGTAAATTGTTCATATTGTTGAACAAGAAGATCAATTTTATTATCCTTTACTTGGCTATTACCTTGATGTGTGATTAACAACGATTGCCAAATATCTTTAGCCGTTTTACACATAAAAATTCTTTCATATTCCTTTTTAGGTAAAGCATTATAAAGAACCATTTTAGCTTCATTATTTTTAGCAAGTTTCTTTTTAAGATCATCATCTTGTTGTTCAAAAGGAACTATTTTAAAACTTGGGTTTTTTTGTTTCTAGCAACCGGTAGAAAATCACTATTCAAGATAATATGCCAAAGATCTAAATCTTTTGCTTTCACATAAGTTTCAAATCTATTTTTCCAATATATAAAATGATCACTTTCAAAAAGAGGTGGTCTTTGCATAGATTGCCCTTCTAGATATTTATCCGAATCCATAGATCGATTCAAGCTTTAATGTACAATATACTTTAAAGATCTTGGGTGACCTTGGCTTTTGATACCAATTGTGGAAACTAGAAGGCGGGTTGAATAGTTTTTACCATTTTAAAATTAAAACTTAGATTGTCGACTTATGTGAACTCAAGAGATATACACAAGTGTATATGATAGCGACGCAATAAGTAAATAACAATCTACGAAATATGAACAAGTAAAGATAAGAAAGATCAAACCGATGACACAATGATTTATAGTGGTTCGGCTATGAAGCTCCTCTTCGCCCTACACCATTCCCCAAGTACCCAACTTGAGAGTTATCATAACTATGTCAACAAGCTCCCTTTAGGCGGAGAAAAACCATACACGTCGCTTACACTTTTTCCGGTACTAAGCTAAATACCGAGTTCTACTTCGAGATAGAACCAATCTAACACACTATGTATTTTGTGGCCTAAATACTAACCTATCATACACATTTGATACACACAACACATAACACAAGATATACAAGATGAATGATTATCACAAACGTGATGACACAGCTAAACTAATAACACTTGAAGCTTGACGTCTTCTTGAGTGTCCTTCACTAAAGAGTGGAATAAGTTGATCACTTGTAATGGATTATGTAACAAGTATAATGATCAAAGACTATAAAAGATAAAAAATGTATGTGAAAAATATTTTACAAGGGTTGTCTAAAATAAAGACTTAAGGTTGCTATTTATAGGCAAGACATTGAAATTTAAATGTTGTCCTAAACAGCTGGACGATGCGACCCATGGATCCACCATCAGCTGGATCCGTGCCTTATTATGGTGGATCCGTCCGAGTAGCTGGGACAACATTTATCATTTTATGATTAACCCCAAATCTATACAATATATTGTTCTGTACTTATTAAAACTAGTTTAATAGATTCTTCTAGAACAAAATATTTCTTATCATCAATAAGGAAAGATTTTCTAGATTTGGGAAGATTTAGAAAGATTGTTTCCACTTATGGTTAATCTTATTTTGTCTTACATGATTAATATAACTAGCTTATAATTAATCATGTGTTAACTTAAATCATTTGATTAGAAAAGGTTTATGCAAATGATAATATTTTTCTTTGATCATTAACTATGTTTAATAATGCCATATTCATACCTTAAGTGATTTGTCGTCGTCAAGTAAACCTTCGACTAAATAACTTGTTTACGTAAACTTTTACGTAGTATGCCATTATATTTGTTATTATCAAAACATGAAGATCATTAAATATAAATATCGTTTTACGCGAATATTTGTATTAACAGAAAGAGCGAGTGAAACCTAAACATGTACGAGCAATGGCTATGACCATTCAGTCTAGAGTTAAAAAAAATAATACTGACAGCCCAGAGTGAGGCGTTCAAGGAAGAGAATGCGCCAGCAGAAAGATTACACGGATTAGACTAGCTGATGGAAAGGAAAGAAGATGAGAGTTTATACTTTATGGATCGCATATGCGTTCCGTTGGTGGGAGGTGTGAGAACCATAATCATGGACGGAGCTCATAAGGCTAGGTACTCTGTGTATCCGGGAGCGGATAAGATGTACCATGATCTTCGATATATGTATTGGTGGCCGGGTATGAAGAGGGATATCGCTACGTATGTTAGCAAATGTTTAACTTGTTCCAAAGTGACGGTTGAGCATCAAAGGCCTTCGGGTTTATTGCAACAACCAGAGATAACCGAGTGGAAATGGGATAACATCACTATGAATTTTATCACAAAGTTACCTAGGTCGAAGAGTGGGCATGATACTATATGGGTAGTAGTCGACAGACTGACCAAGTCAACTTATTTTCTGGCAACACGTGAGGATTACAGTATGGAGAAGTTGGCAAGGCTGTACATCGATGAGATCGTCGCACGACATGGAGTGCATGTGTCGATTATTTTGGATCGAGATGGACGGTTTACATCACGTTTCTGGAAAACATTACAGAGAGCCTTAGGGACGCGATTGGATATAAGTACGGCTTATCAACCTCAGACGGATGGACAAAGTGAGCGTACAATTCAGACATTGGAGGATATGTTAAGAGCGCGTGTGATCGAATTTGGTGGCAGTTGGGATGTCCACCTACCGTTAGCTGAATTTTATTTTAATAATAGTTACCATTCGAGTATTCGATGTGCTCCGTTCGAAGCACTGTATGGAAGGAAATGTAGGTCTCCCGTTCTATGGGCTGAAATTAGAGAAAGCAGGTTGATTGGAATGAAATTGGTGCAAGAGACAACTGATAAGGTAGTCAGATAAAGGAAAAGCTCAAAGCGGCGAGAGATCGTCAAAAGAGCTACGCTGATAATAGGCGCAAGCCATTAGAGTTTCATGTTAGGGATCGAGTGTTACTGAAGGTGTCGCCTTGGAAGGGCGTGATACGTTTTAGAAAGAAAGGTAAGTTGGCACGGAGGTATATAGGACCATTTGAAATCCTTGAAAGGATCGGCCTTGTAGCTTATCGGTTAAGATTGCCTGAAGAGTTGAGTAACGTGCACAACACATTTCATGTGGCGAATTTGAAAAAGTGTTTTACAGATGCAAATCTGCATGTGCCACTAGACAAGATCAATATTGACAAAACCCTTCGTTTTGTTGAGGAACCCATAGAAATTATGGACCGTGAGGTTAAGAGTTTGAAACGTAGTAAGATTCCAATCGTTAAAGTTTGTTGGAATTCAAAGCGTATCCCTAAGTTCACGTGGGAATGTGAGGACCATATGAAAGCTAAGTATCCTCGATTGTTTGCTGATTGTGTTGTTGAACCTACTAGTTAAATTTCGAGATGAAATTTCCTTAAGGAGGGGATACTGTGACAACCGTGACTTGAGTAGGTTAGTCAAACCTTTAGAGTTGACTAAAGTATTTATATGTGTTATAATTGTGAGTTAATGTGATCTTAAATGTGTATTTGATATCAATCCGTGATGCGTGTTCATCTTATTGTGATTGAGTTGTGGGTTTAGTAGCTATTTCATTTCGTTCACGTTTTGTGACTATGGAAATGATAGCATGATGGTATGCGTTATCGTGTTATTTGGTGAATAATTGTAGTATGAGCGTATAGAGAATATAGTATATTCCTAAAAATGAATTAAGTCTAGTAATTAAATTAGTTAAGCATTAGTCTTTCTATTTTAGGAAAGTAATATATGAAATGAAATTTATAAATAATAAGTTTATAACTAGTTTTATTTAAAAGGTTTACTAAATTAATAAAGGGTTTTTATAAAAATAACAAAATAAGGGTAATTATACATTTATTAATAAAAAATTAAAAAAGTATATATATTAAAGGGGGCCGGTTGTAGAAAAAAAAAGAGAAAAAAAGAGTTTAAGTATAAAACAAATTAGTATTAGATAAGGATTAGGAAATTAGATTTAGCCTATAAATACAAAATTTAGTCCCCTTCCTCGTTTTTTTGATCGACCGAACTCCCCAAGAAGAAGGAATTTTTTTTTGATCAAGAATTTAGTGTGTTGATTCAAGTGTAATCGGTTAAAGGTTTTAGGTATGATCTTCAATCCCGTTCTTGTTTAATTCTTCTTATATTAGTAACATTAATTGGTGGAATTAGAGTTTCTTTAAAATTCAGTAAACATGTTAAGATGATCATTAATGATCAATTAGAAGGTAATTAATAGTATTTGGATGCGCTTGGTTAGGTTTAGTTGTTGTTAAATTTGGAATTAAAACTGAGCAGATTTTTAGGTCGCCTTGTAAGTGTCATAAATTTGTCATAAAAATAGCTTTTATTGATTTTATTGAGCCTAAAATTATCTACAGAGAGTCTAGTTTTCAAAAAGTTCAGCCACGAAAGGTTTTGAGGTTGGGAAGTTAGTCAAAATAAATTTACATGATTCGTTGTTAAATCTATGTTTTTGGGGCAGATTCTGGGTTGTGTTTATGAGGTCAAAAAACATATCAAAACGTCTTTTTAATTGATGGAATTGAAAAAATAGCAAGTTCATGATGTTTATGATTTTCTAGAATTTTTGTAGAATTTTCCTAAGTGTTTAAATGGGTCTAATCAAGCTAAACGTTTTGATAGTCGAATCAGGTCAAATTCTGGACACTTTGTGATGTTGATTTTTTTAAAAATAGTTAGACTCAATATTATTTTTTCTAAATAATCGAAATAGTTCATAACCCATTTGGAAGATAGGGAATGCACTAGGGAAAATCAATTTGATGATTTAGTATTTTATTTGTAGTCGTGAAGTGACTACAAAATTATGCCAAAAAGCTAGAAAACTCAAATAAATGGATTAAGTGTATTAGGGTATAAGTAAGGTTGGAAGTGTGGTTATGAGTTTATTAATATAATATAAACATAGTAGTCCATCAATTTGATTGTTACATCCGACTTGAGGTCTTTAGCATAAATCGGTGCTAACCGTGTTTTATTGTGTTTAGTTGAATGCTGGAAATTTTGTGATTGGAAATAGTGTGCTCAGGATGGAGTTTTCTTAGGTCCTATTTTTCCGTTCGTTATATTGGGATTGGAATTGAGCAAATATTTTGAAATGTTTATTGACTGTGATTATGTTGTTTTAAATGGTATGACTTTTCAGGACTAGTATATGACTTTGTGTTACATTTCGATATTCGATTGGCGATCGGATGAGTACGCATACTCAGTGTGGTATATGGTACCTAGGAGCGGAAGGCGTACGCTAACAAGGTGTAGTGAATGTGGTTGATTTGATTATGTTGCAGCTAGCATAGGTTTGATTAGCTTCATTATTGTCCTACCTTGTTTTGTTAATCACAGTGAAAGTGAATAAATTATGTGTCTAAACGTCATGACTCTCACCAAATATATTTGCGTTTTAAGCATCTATTTTCAGGTGAGCATCTTGTGGGCAAAGTGAAGTTAGGAAGCTTGGTAGTGAGACGTAGGTTGCTTGTGGAGATTTATCTACTAGGTTTCAATTTCGTACTTTGTTGAATTACTTTTGAATGTTGTTGAGTGTTTGGGTTTTGAGATATTTCGTTTTTTCTTTTGTATTGGCGTTGACTCTTTTAACCTCAATTACAGACCTTCTTTTCTTGTGTTAGGTTAGTCATGTCACTTTGTGTCATTTTTGTTTTGTTAATGCATTGTAGTTCTCTCTATTGTTTTTTGTTTTTTCTCGGTGCAGTATTTTTTTTTGATATATCACGTGTGATATTACACTAATATGTAAGTTTGAACACTTCACATGCTTTCGTAAAACGGGTATAAATATTTGTGTGAAACTCCAACAGATTCATCGTTTTTGGCATTGAAAAGTACATATTCTTAGCTTTCCAACCATTTATCATACATAATTTTTGGACCTCCAAATTAAAACAGTTTATTTATAAAAGTTGGTGAATATCAAAGAATTTTATTTTTTATCATCAAACCCGCTTGAAGTATCACATGTGAAATAACATATTTGTACGTTCGAACACTCAACATGATGTCATGAAATGAGCATAAGTATTTGTATAAAACATTAAATGATTCATCATGTTTGACATTAAAAAATAAACATATTTACCATTCTAAACATATATCAAACATAATTTGTGAAAATTAAATTAAAACACTATTTTCCCACAAAACTATGTTCTAACCCTTTTAATCTTACTAACAGTATAATATCACAAGTGATATATAACATTAATTACATGTTAAGAATTTCAAAAATAACTACAATTAGTGTCACATTGTATTGCTTTATCACATGTGATATTAATTATATGTGAAATACCATAACTAATGTCACATTATATTACTTTATCACATGAGATTTTATTATTATTTATTTATCACTGGTGATACTACAATGTCAAGGGTAATAATTGTTAAGCTACGAGTGAATTTTAGTTTATAAAAGTATTAGTATAGGGTTTAGTGGTTATGGTTTTAGGGGTTTGGTATAGAGTTTAGTGGTAGGGTTTAAGGTTTAGGGTATAAATTTTAAAGTTTATGTATATATATCACTTGTGATATTACACCTAGTGGTTAGAGGTTTAGGTTTTTGGTATAGGGTAGTCGTCAGGGGTTTAGTGTTTTTGGTATAGATTTTAAAGTTTATGTATATACCACTTGTGATATTATACCTAGTGTTTATGGATTTAGGGTTTTTGCATAGGGTTTAGTGGTTAGGGGTTTAGGGTTTAGGTATAAGGATTAGTGGTTAGGGAAGAGGGTTGAAGGTTTTTGGCACATGGTTTAGTGGTTAGAGGTTTAGGGTTTTGGTATATGGTTTAGTGGTTAGGGGTTTAGGGTTTTGGTATATGGTTTAGTGGTTAGGTGTTTAGGGTTTAGTGGTTAAGGGTTTAGGTTTTGGGTATAAAATTTAATGGTTAGGGGTTTAGGGTTTTTAGTATAGGTTTTAAAGTTTATATATATATCACTTGTGATATTATACATAGTGATTGGGGTTTAGGGGTTTTTGGTATAAGGTTTAGTGATTATGGGTTTAGGGTTTTTGGTATATGGTTTAGTGGTTAGGGGTTTAGGATATTTGGTATAGATTTTAAAGTTTATGTATATATCACTTGTGATATTATACCTAGTAATTAGAGGTTTAGGGTTTTTGGTATAGGGTTTAGTGGTTAGGGGTTTAGGTTCTGGTATAGATTTTAAAGTTTATGTATATATCACTTGTGATATTATATCTAGTAGTTAGGGGTTTAACGTTTTGGTATATGGTTTAGTGGTTAGAGGTTAAGGGTTTTTGGTATAGATTTTATAGTTTATGTTTATATCACTTGTGATATTATACCTAGTGGTTAGGGGTTTAGGTATAGATTTTAAACTTTATGTATATATATAATACTTGTGATAATATACCTAGTGGTTAGGGGTTTAAGGTTTTTAGTGTACGGTTTAGTGGTTAGGGGTTTAGGGTTTTTTTGGCACCTATGTACACTACATCCAAACTTTTCACCCAACTATTATATTAATCATATATTCTAAAGTTTCTGTATATATCATTTGTGATATTATACCTTGTAGTTAGTGGTTTAAGGTTTTTGCTATAGGTTTAGTGGTTAAGGGTTTAGAGTTTTTGGCATATATTTTAAAGTTTTTTTTAGTATAGGGTAGTGGTTAGGGGTTTATGGTTTTTGGTATGGATTTCAAAGTTTATGTATATATCACTTGTGATATTATACCTAGTGTTTAGGGGTTGGTATAGGGTTTAATGGTTAGGGGTTTAGGGTTTTTGGTATAGGGATTAGTTGTTAGGGGGGTTTAGGGTTTTTTGCATAAGGTTTAGTGGTTAGGGGTTTAGGGTTTTGGTATAGTGTTTAGTGGTTAGGTGTTTAGGATTTTTGGTATATGGTTTAGGTTTTTGGTATAAGGTTTAGTGGTTAGGGGTTTAGGGTTTTTGGTATAGGTTTTAAAGTTTACATATATATCACTTGTGATATTATACATAGTGGTTGGGGTTTAAGGGTTTTTGGAATAAGGATTAGTAGTTATGAGTTTAGGTTTTTTGGTATATGGTTTAGTGGTTCGGGATTTAGGGTTTTTGGTATAGATTTTAAAGTTTATGTATATGTCACTTTTGATATTATTCGTAGTAGTTAGATTTATGGGTTTAGGGTTTTTGGTATATGGTTTAGTGGTTAGGGGTTTAGGGTTTTTGGTATAGATTTTAAAGTTTATGTATATATCACTTGTGATATTATACCTAGTAGTTAGAGGTTTATGATTTTTGGTATATGGTTTAGTGGTTAGGGGTTTAGGGTTTTTGTTATAGATTTTAAGGTTTATGTCTATACCACTTGTGATATTATACCTAGTGGTTAGGGGTTTAGGGTTTTTGGTATAGGGTTTAGTGGTTAGGGGTTTTAAGGTTTTTGGTATAATATCAGTGATAGATAACGTATGAAAATGGAAGAAACCGTCTGAAAACGGCCAAAAATGGACAAAAACATGCGAAAACGGACGAAAATAGACGAAAATGTGCCAAAACGGACAAAAACGTACAAAAACAAACGAAAACAGACTGAAACATATGAAAACGGATGGATACGTCTGAAAACGACCGAAAACGGACGAGAACGTGCGAAAACAAAAGAAAACGTGCGAAAACGAAATAAATCGTGCGAAAGCGGACGAAAACCAAAGAAAACATGTGAAAACAGACGAAAACGTGCGAAATCGTAAGAAAACGAGCGAATACAGGCGAAAGCGTGCGAAAACGGGCGAAAGCGTGCGAAAACGGGCGAAAGCGTGCGAAAACGGGAAAGCGTGCAAAAGCGGATGAGAACGGGCGAAAGCTGGCGAGAACAGGAGAAAGCTGGCAAGAACGCGCGAAAGCTAGCGAGAACGCGCGAAAGCTGGAGAGAACGCGCGAAAGCTTGCGAAAACGCGCGAAAGCCGACGAAAACGCGCGAATGCGAACGAAAGCGCGCGAAAACGATGAAAATGTAAGAAAATGTCCAAAAACGGACAAAAACATGTGAAAACGAAAGAAAACGTGCGAAAGCGGACGAAAACAGAAGAAAAAGTGTGAAGGCGGACGAAACCGTGCAACCGTGTATGGAAACATGCGAAAACGTATGAAAACTTGCGAAAACGTGCGAAGTCGTGCGAGAACATAAAAAACGTGTGAGAACGTCTAAAAACAGACGAAAACACGCGAAAACGGATGAAAACGTGCGAAAGCAGACGAAACGCGCAAAAGCGTACGAAAACGTGCGAAAGCGTATGAAAATGTACAAAAACGTAAAAAGCATAAAAAACAGAAAAAACGTAAAAATGTAAAAAAATGTACAAAATGTCAAAAAAGTCAATTAATTGCAGTTTGGGCTAGGTTTGACAACTCTACAAATAATAAGGGAGTGGTTAGTGTGAGTTTTAGTAAATTTACACTTTTGGTCCCTCTATATTTTTTTTAATCTTAAATCTTGTCTTTTTAATCAAAAGAAATGGATAGTCTAGATTAGTCCCTTAGTATGTGGGCTAAAACATGCCCTCAAAATATCTCACCTCTTCGACAGTGATTACTAACTATCTAGGTACTCATAAAATCATAAATATGTACTATAATATTCGCAAATCAAAATTTGAAGTAAGTGTTAAGAAACAAAAAAGTTAATTTAAATATAAAAAATTGAGAACTTCTACAAATTTCACAGATACTACTGGGACGAAGTTCAATTTTCGAATATATGCACTTCATCTAGCAGAGTATAACGCGAAACATATATTATTATTCTAAACATGCATTATTAGTATACACACTAGTATATAAACAAACATTTCGTTCTTCAACCTACGTGGGATGTAAGATTGAAAGGTCCTTTATAGAAAAAAAATAATACAGTAGCTAAATTTTGTAGCATGAAACTTTAGTATCCTTATGTGTTCGTATACACCATTTATCTTCTTTTGAAGAATTGAAGGTACCTGGTTAATTGATGCCAAGTACAGTTTTTTAAGTGAAGCAATAGGACGCAATGGAAGAAGAAACCCGCTTCAAAGATATACGTTGTTCCGATATTGCCAAACAAGCCACACATTACTTAACAAACCACCTGTGAGAGCCTGCTTATAATTAGAAGATAAGCGAAGATTCACAAGCCAGTTTAACCAATCTTCATATGAGTCGGCCTCTATGTAAGTAATATCCCACCATCGTGTTATCTTTCGGATAATATCTCTAACCATATTACACTTAAAAAATAAATGGCTAGACGACTCCACCTCATTGTCACAAATAGAACACGTAATAGATTCTCTATATCCATACAGAAAGGTCTTTTATAGAAAAAAAAAATATAGTAGCTAAATTTTGTATCATGAAACTTTAGTATCATTATGTGTTCATATACACCATTTATCTTCTTTTAAAGAATTGAATGTACCTGGTTAATTGATGCCAAGTACAATTTTTTAAGTGAAGCAATAGGACGAGGAGATCCTCTATCGAGTATAAGGCGTTGTTTGTGTATATCCGGAATAGATGACTTCACATATGTCTAACTGCAAGTTTCAATTGCTAGTTTTTTTTTAACGGTAACTTTTATTAAAGAAAACCAACTAGCAAGAAGCTAGAGGAGAATTACAAGGAAATTAAATAAGGTCCTTGAAGCCAACAATCCCAGCTAAAAATACGATTACACCTCGAATGAATCCAAGTAAAGAAGCGAGAAACAATGTCATCGAACAAAACATCTTGACGAGGGTGTTACGTCGAAATATTTGATGCAATATTTGCCAATCATAAAAGCATATAAAAGCATGTAAATGTATATAAAAATGCATATAAATACATATAAAAATTTTCAAGGACGGTTGATGCAATATTTGTCAATCATAAGAACCATTTATGTAAAAGCGTATATAGTTTAGACGGATTATTTACAAGGAGTCAAGGACTATTTATGTAATTATATTTAGATGGTAAAATGGTCATCAAAAGACACAAAAAGACAAAAAAAATAGACATTAACATATACGTAAGTGTTTTTTTATTCGATGTTTATAAAAGTATTTTGTGTCGAGTACGATGATTTTTTGAATGATTAGTTGTTCTTAAATAGATACCGGCCTAGATCGTCTAACTTTCAAAAGTGATTACTAACTATCTAGGTACTCAAAAAGTCAGAAATATGTACTATAATATTTGTCAATCAAAATCTAAAGCAAGTGTTAAGAAAAGAAAACGTTAATATAAATACAAAAATTTAAGAACCTCTACAAATTTCGCGTATACTCAATGAACTTCATTCGGCAGATATTATTCTAAAAATGAATTATTAGTATACACAGTAGTATATAAACCAAAGAACATTTCTTTCTTCGACCTATGGGGGATGTAAGGTTGAAAGGTCTTAAAGAAAAAAAATGAATACGACACCTAGTGTAACCGCCTTTAAGTCATTTTGTTATGAATTTACCTTTGTACGAAATGGGTTGACAAATTTGATTTGCCCGTATTGACACTTCTATGTATCTAAAAACCTGTTTATATAGTTTTAGCAAACATTTATAACGAAAATATTATATCCAAAATTTAATCATTTTAAGATTTTGGCAAAATTTTAGTAACCCAGAATGTTGATTGGCTTACGCGTTTCGTTCTAAGAGTATCTCTTGTAAATGACAAAGTGACGATGCCCAACCCATTTTGAAATGAAGTTCAATTTCGCTTATATGAACTTCATTGACAAAGCATATGCGAAATATAATATCATTCTCAACATGTACTACAAATATGCGTACATTTTATTTCTTGAACTCATGTGGGCTATATAGTGTTAACTTTTCTCCAAGAAAACATTCACGAGGTCCATGCATGTTTTGTAAAATTTTAGTATTCTATTATATATATAGTATCATTTATGTGTTCATATACACCATTTATCTTCGTTTGAAGAATTGAAGGTGCTCGGTTAATTGATGCCAAGTACAGTTTTTTATGTGAAGCAATAGGACGAGGAGATCCTCTTTCGAGTATAAGGTGTTGTTTGTGTATATCCGGATTTAGATGACTTCACATATGTCTAACTGCAAGTTTCAATTGCTAGTTAACATTTATACCTAGATGTGGTTGCTTCATCACCGCTTCAAGAAAGAACCAAACGTGGTTGCAAAAATGTTGGTTATATATCGTCTTAGAAGTCGTATTTCACCCGAATACTTAAACAAATGGTAGAGACTTTGAACTCCATCTACAAAGGTTCATTGGTAATGAGTTATTGTTACGTGATAAAGTAACTTTGATAAAGTAACTTTAGGATTTGATTAAATTGTACATGGCTTAACTAAATGTTAAGTGATCGTGTTTGACAATTTATTTGGCTAACCCAAAATTGACACATGTTGAAGTTTGAACTCTATACCTCTTATGAAAATATTAGATGCTTAACCACTAAATCAATTTGGTAATAGTTAACGAAAAGAACAATATGTATATATTGTATTAATTTACTCAATTCCTCCATTTAAAAACGTATTTAAAAACATATATAAAAACCTAGATAAAAACGTAGATAATAACGTATATAAAAACATAGATAAAAACGTAGATAAAAAAGTAGATAAAAACGTATATAAAAACCTATAAACGTATCTAAAAACACATATAAAAACGTAGATAAAAATGTATATAAATACGTTTATAAAAACGTATATAAAAACATATATAAAACCTAGATAAAAAAGTAGATAAAAACTTAGATAAAAACGTATATAAATTCGTATAAAAAATGTAGATAAAAACGTATAGAAAAATGTATATAAAAACGTATATAAATACCTATATAAAAATTTTCAGGGACGGTTGATGCAATGTTTGCCAATCATAGGAACCATTTATGTAAAAGCGTATATAATTTAGAGGGACCATTTACAGAGACTATTTATGTTATTTATAGATGGTAAAATGGTCATAAAAAAACACAAAAGGATAAAAAAAATGGACACTAATATATACACATAAATATATTTTTATTCGATGTTTAAAAAAATATTTTGTGTCACATATTATGATTCTTTAAATGACTAGCCGTTCTTAAATAGATACTGGCGGGCATCATCTAACTTTCAAAAGTGATTACTAACTATCTAGGTACTCAAAAAGTCAGAAATATGACTATAATATTTGTAAATAAAAAGTTATAGCAAGTGTTAAAGAAAAGAAAAAGTTAAATATAAATTTAAAAATTTAAGAACTTCTCCAAATTCCGCGTATGCTCATTGGAATTTTTTCTTACATGAACTTCATTCAGCAAAGTATAACGCGAAACATAGTATATAAACCAAAGTATATTTCTTTCTTCAACCTTTGTGGGATGTAAGGTTGAAACGTCTTGTAGAAAAAAATTAATACGGCACCTAGTGTAACCGCCTTTAAGTCATTTTGCAAGTAAATATACTTTTGTACAAAAGGACTTGTGTTCCAATGATACCTAATGACCAACGGTGTAGTTTACCCGCTACATTACACTTCTATGTATCTAAATACCTGTTTATAGTTTTAACAAACATTTATAATGAAAATATTTATATACAAAATTTAATCATTTCAAGCAAAACGATTTCATAAGTTGTTGCGAGTATAACCAAAAATCAATGACAGAACGTTACATGGATGTATGTTCATATACACATTTCGTCACGTATGTTCCTTTTTCCAGAAGCAACGTGTGAAACTTGAACTCATAATGTTCCGAGTTCAAGTGATTAGTAATTATCTAGGTACTTAGAAAAATGTACTCGAATATTTGTAAATTTTTGAAGTAAGTGTCAAGAAAAGAAAAGGTTAACAAAAATATAAAAAAATTGAGAATTTCTACAAATTTCGCCTACACTTTGGGAATGAAGTTCAGTTTCGCCTATATGAACATCATTCACAAAGCATATCACGAAACATGATATTATTCTCAACATGTACTACCAATATGCGTAGTACGTAGTATATAACCATCAACCTATGTAGGATGTAATGTTAACTATTCTCTTAGACAAAATTAACTATATATTGTACCATTTAAGTATTTAAGCTTAAGCTTTGCGGGTTCAACTTCCACATGTACCATTAAGAACCAAAATTAACGGGGTAGACATTTAAGTATCTATCTGACTCAGTAAACAACCATTAAGAGTGCCTCGAATGGACGCTTACAGGAGAGCTTATAGCGACTTGGCTCCTATGCGTGACGTTGGTAGGTATAGACCTCCATTGTTTGGCTTGTTTTTATCACAGCTTCAAAAACAACGTCATTATCAATGTGAATCAAACGTAGTTACTGATAACTGGTAATGTTGATTGGCGGACGCATTAAGCTTCAAAGATAATACGTAGGAGGTATGCATAGGTTAATGAAGTTTAAAAGAATGTTCACCGGTTGTCGCTAACGTTGCTACATGTGAAATTTGAACTCGTAATGTTACCACTTGTAGCTAACTATCATATGTCGTATCGTGCGTGATCTTTCTTACCATTCTAAGAGTTTCGTAATATCTTAATAGCCGACAATATTGTTCGACTTACATGTTTCGTTCTAAAAAAAAGATATGTAAAAGACAATGTTCAAAATGACTTGACCCATTTCAAAGAATGTAGTCATCACTCATCATTATATCGCTTAGCTTCTTTTTAATTCGTCGTAATTTACATGCTCTACAGTCTACAATGTGCATTTGTCGAATGGTTTCCAAAATATTTGTTCATCGATATAACACGTGTTTTGTAAAAGAAAACGATTGAGAGACTTAAGACTTATGACTAATTTTGTGTCTAGTCTAACATGTGTGAATTTAGCTCAATAGATTGTGAAAAAGCAGGCCTTATTGTTAAAAAAAAACAATACTTCGTATATCTTAAGGGATGAGTTATTAGTACCCCTTAAAGTATAAATAATACCCCTTATGTTTTTTTTTGGTTTTTATCTTAGTTTTTATTTTTCTAATTTTGTATGTATTTGGGAAACGGAAATTATATTACAAAAATATATAAAGTTTGTAACAATTAGAAAAGTATTAAACCAACAAAAGTTAAAATAGAAAGTTAAAAATGGTGAAATTTGTAGAAAAATGAAGCATGTAAACCTAAGTAAATCAAAATTTAAAATAAAGTTGTTTTACGAAAAATAAGAAGCTATATAAATATATAAAATATTTAAATATATTATGTCTAGGTAGGTTAGAATATGTACTCTAATGAGGTTTATATATCAAATTTTAAAAAATAAATATTTTATAAAAAATTATGTCAAAGTAGTTAGAAATATGTAACTCAAGATAGTTTAATATCAAATTTTAAAATAAGTGTTAAGAAAATAAGAAGCTAATATAAATATAATAAAAAAATATAGAACTTCTACAAATGTCGCAATTACTCAGGAAAGCGAAGTTTAATTTTCTTTCGCTTTGTGTTTGAACTTCATTCACTAAGAAAATCGCGAAACATAGTGTCATTCCATAGATGTATTACCAATATCCATAGTAGTATATAACCAAAGAACATTTCATTTCATCAACCTATGTGGGATGAAATGTTAACTTTTCTCCTAGAAAAAATTAACAAGGTCCTTCTATGTTCCGTAAAATTTTAGTAATCTATTATATAGTACCATTTAAGTGTTTAGGCTTAAGCTTTGCAGTTTCAACTTTCACATATATCTAACTGGATAAGTACACATCAGTAAAGAGAACCACGAAATGTGGCTTAACAGGAACTTATAGCGAATTAGCTCCTATTTTTGTCGATCGTCGAGTATAAACTTCTATTGTTTGGCTTGGTTTATAGAGAAATAAGTTTAAGTCCATGCTCATGGACCTCGAAAAGAGAAATATGCATGTGTGATAAATGTGAAACTGGGGCTAATTTATGGAGTCCCAAAAGTTCACAAGAGTTACAGTAATAAGTAAGGTGGTATGTTTTAGCAATACTCTTTCTAATTTTTATTATATTTTTATATTTTAAGAATTTTGTTTGTATATAAAAACTGTGAATTAAAAAAAAAGCGAAATAAAAAATAATAAAGTTTGATAAGGTCGAAAAGTAGTAAAACATGAAAAATAACGGAGTAACCAGTTGTTTTCCTCTTGTTATAAAGTGTGTAAAACAACCAAAAAACATGACGAAAACAACTAAAACGAAAAAAAAAAAAAAAAAAAAAAGGAACAAATAAAAAAGAAAGAATAAAAAAAAAAGAAAAAAAAAAAATATGAGCGAAAAAAAAATTAAAAAAAAAAAAGAAGAAGAAAAAAAAAGTATAAGCAAAAAAAGAAAAAAATTAACAAAGAAATATCAATAAAAAAAAAAAAAAAAAAAAAAAACAAAAAAAAAAAAAAAAAAAGACAAAGAAAAATATAAAATAAGAAGGACTAAAAAAACAAAAATCAAAAACAACAAGTCACACGCCCAAAACGACCGTTCCCGCCGACCACGCTCCATCCCTACCCACCCCGCCATCCGCCTCCCCCAATCCTCCCCCCCCACCCCAACCCCCCCCCCCTCCACCCCCGATCAATCCCTCCCCCCCCCCGCCCCCCCCCGCTCCCACATACCCCCCGGCGACCGACCACTCCAACCACACCCCCCAACACCCCACAAATTCCCCAACCCCTCCCCCACCACACCCCCCCCCACCTCCCATACCCCCCAAGCTACGCACCACCCCCCGCGCCCCCCGCCCCCCCCCCCGCCGACCTACCCGAACCCTCCGCCCCCCCCCCCCCCCCCCCACACCACCCCCTCCCCCCCGTAGATTCCCCGCCTCCCCCGCAACCTTCCCGCCCCCCTTCCCCCCCCACACCCAACCACCCCACCCCACCCCCCCCCGCCCCCACCATCCCTACACCCCCCCAACCCCCCCACTCCATCCCCCCTCCTCCCCACCTAACCTTAGCCTACCCCCGCACTACCCCCACTAACCCCATACCCCACCACCCCCCACCCCTCCACACCCCGCACAAAACACCCCTCCCCACTCCCAACCCCCCGAACCCTCCCACCCACCCCACCCCCCAACCCAACCCCCTCCCCCATAAAAAATAACACCCCACCACCATCTCACCTTCCCTACACCACCCCCCCTCAGCCAATGCCCCTACCCGCAGCCATCCCTCTCCCCCCCCCCCCCCAACCCCATGACCACCGCCCCCCAACCCGCCCCCCCATCGCTCCCACCCCCCCGCCTACCCCCCCCAACCCCCCTCCAACACCACCCATCCCACAAACCACCACCCCCTCCCCCCCCTCCCCCCGCCCACCCCACCCCCCGATGCCTACACTGCACCCACCACCCCCCCCCCCCCACCCCACGCCCTCACCCCCTGCAGCACCACCTCCCCACCCTCCCGCCTACCCTCATCCACAACCCCTCAGCTCCCCCCACATCCATCCGCACAACTCCCCCCACCCCACCTCTCCCCCTCGCCCGTCCCCTACCCCCACCGCCACACCCCCACCCCCTATGAACCCTTCTCAATCCTGCCCACCCTCTAAACCACAACCCCTCCCCCCCCCCCAACACCCCCCACCCCCCCCCTCTAACACCGCCTACCACCACCCCTCCGCCCCCCGCCCAACCCCCCCATCCCTCCCCCACACCCCACCCCCTCCCCGCCCCCCACCCCCCCTACCGCCCCCCCCCCCCCCTCCCCCCCCCCCTAAGCACCCCCCCCCGCCCCACACCCCCGCTCCCCCATCCCCCCCCCTACGCCCCCCCCCTCCACCTCCCGCCACCCCCACCCCCCTCAGTCCCCAACACCCCCCTACGCCACCTCGCCTCCACAACCCCCCACACCCCCCCCCACCCTTACCCCGCACCCCCCCCCTACAGAACCCACCCGACCCCCCAAGCCACACCGCTACCCCCCCGCCCACCCCGCACACCCCCCTCCACCCCCCTCTATGTTATTTAATGTTTATTATGTATAAGGGCCAAGATGTAAAAAGCTCAAATAGAAAGCCCTCAAAGGCAAATCCTTATTAGTATAAATACTCCTAGTTTAGTCAAAAATTAGGGTAGCTACTTCATTTTATATTTTTCATCTTTTAGAGTTTGGTAGCCACTCTTTGTTTCATTTCAATCAAAAGTTATTCATAGTTTTAATCTTTGTGCCATTGATCGTGTGCTTAATCCATGGAATGATCTAGGGATCCTACATTAAATCCGACCAAATTAAATCGTCATCAGCCGATGTAATGACTATTGACATCACAAACAATTTGGACAGGAAACTACCTTCTTATGACGTAGCCTTCGAAAGCTTAATATAATTCTAACGTACAGTAACTTATATAATGGGCATTTAAAAAAGCAATCCTTATATGTTATGAAACCCAATGGACTTGATAACCCACAGTAGGCTCATACTAAAATATCAAATCAAAATTATAAATAAACACAATCACGGACAAATCCACTGTCGTTTTGACAGTGGATCTCCAATGCTACATTAATAGGCTCTCATTTTGGGCCAGATTTTTTTTTAAATTATTTTGTTTTTTTTTTTTGCCCCCGCTTACCAAATTTTCTGATACCGCCCCTGCGTAGAAGGTAAGTTCAGGTGGACTCGATTTAAAAGAATCTTCACCCGTTTCAATGAACGTGACAAGTGTTTTGCAAAGTTCTTCTTTTCCGAATCAACAGATCTTGCGCATAAAGGTTGACCACAATGTTCTTACCTATGTAACTTGAACTCGTAATGTTAATGCTTGGCACTTGCTGCTAACTAGGATATATCGTGTTGAGCACTATCTTTCTTAAATAGTTACCTACATCGTATGTCGTCTAAGTTTCGAAAGTGATTACTAACTATTTAGAAACTCAGAAATATGTACTCTAATATTTGTAAATCAAATTTTAAAATAAGTGTTAAGAAAATAAGAAGCTAATATAAATATAAAAACTAGAGAACTTCTACAAATTTCGCGTTTAATCTGTTAATTAAGTTCAATTTTTGCGTTGTGTATGAACTTGATTAACGAAGCATACGCGAAACATAATATTATTCTAAAGATGTAATGTTGATATCCATAGTAGTATATAACCAAAGAACATTTCATTTCATCAACCTATGTGGGATATTTATTATTATATTAAAAGATACAACCCTTTAATTTAATGGGGCAGTATCCATTAAAAGTTAAGCAGGTGGTGAACTTCTATAATCTTCAATGCAATGATTGCGCAGGTATTAGCTTTAATATGATGGTGAGGGGTTACTGGAGTTATCCTGCGATTCCAACCCGAGCATTTAACCCCACAACCCCATGGAACTCAAACAATCATGTGGTTACAAATGTTAAAAAGTATTCCTTTGTGGAGAAGACAAACCATCTCAAATTACATACCTATTTCCTGAAGCTTTGTGTGAGTTTTGAGGTAAGGGTTTTCATGTTTTTTATTTCAATTTCTTTTTGATTTCGAAATTAGGGTTTATGTGATAATTAGGGTTTTGTTAATTTTGTTTTTTCAGATATTTTTTGCACATAACTTTT